>CATIWF010053078.1:0-19952 GCA_949630135.1 Balakata baccata
AATATCATTTTAATATTTCTGAGGGTGCCACTCCGGACATACCCTCCAATATATGAGTCTCATCTCCAAGATGGCCAATTCCAGGTTTAAGTGGTACCGAACTCCCTCAATGACATGCCATCTATCCTGACTCTAGTCCTAGTTAGAGTAATTGGGCCTTATCCTTTTAACAATTCACCATAGTAAAATAATTAATTTCATCGCATCATTCATTATACATAAGTTAAAACTCATAAGAAAATCACAACATAAGCACCCTATGGTTCACCTAGGTGGAACTGCCCTACAACATTCACAAGCACCTATAAATACATTCCATACAATGCAAATTCATCATCTTCAACTTACAGGTTCATTGATCAAAACATACAGGTTCATACAGGTTCATCATTGAACTAATGCAGTCCTAAACACCAAACATTCAATTAAATCCACATGTGGTTATGTACAAACCTTAATAAAGTTTTACAAACTCCAATAATTATGGGACTTGTGGCTCTTGAGGATCTCCCATAGATTGCGAACCTAATTTGAAAGTATATTTGATTAATACATTGATAGAATATTTATTCACAATTTGTTTTAAAACAATTATTTATAGTTTCTAATAAGTAGCAGTATGACCTCCTATGACTCTTTAACCTATAACTTTTTTTATACTTATCCAATTTATGTAATTCTTAATTCTGATTAAAGCTAACACATAACTTAAAATTTCAGAATTTTTGAACCATTATACAATTTTTAGTACAATTTCAAATGTTATCTTGTCTTCTGTCATTAGACAGTTTTGAGACTCCTTTAAAATTCCATTGCTTAAAACGTGTAAGTTGTATTATTGTCAAAATTTATAGGCACTTAGAGAGGTCAATTTGGAACATTTTTCATGTTTACAATTTTATCTAATATTGCCTCTAAAGTCCTCAAATACTAAAGAATGTATAACTAGTCTAACATAGGGTAACAACCCGATCAGTCCTCATTAGTATAACCATAACTCATAAAATACTCAACATATCAAGGTAAGGTTTTCATAGAAATTTACCTAAGATATAGAGCTAAAATTTGTATGTTTTACACTTTGGTTAATTCGGACTACATAAACCTCAAAAATAAGGACAAATAAACTGGTGTAACCCAGATACACAGAAAATAGTTATGATCAAAGGAACAATCATCAATCTCTTCATAATAACTCAACCTACACTAAGAAAATCAGCCCAAATTTTGGTATACAGATAAAGGACATGTAAATATATAACTTTTATGTTTTAAGCTTCCACTGAATGTGCCTCTAACAAGGTGAAAATAAATAAAAACCGGACTAAAATCTGTTGGCACACTGTTGGGAACCAGTAACACTTATCTAAGGATATCTCTTTATACACATAAAACATTCAAAACTGTTTCAAAGGCATATAAATAAGACATAAATCTACAACTTTCATGTTTGTAACTTCTTAAAATTCATCTTCTAAGAGCATGGAAATAAAGCCCTAATCTCTGACATAGAAACAAAATTCTAAGAAGAAATAAGTTTACTCACAACACCAATTATTAACCCTTAATCTATCTTTAATCAACTCAATAAAGATCAATTCACTTACCACTGATCCAAAAGGCCTGATTTGTAGTTGGATTTTAAGAAAAAGTGGGCAGTTGTGCTATCCTTATCCCGACAGCCCCCCCTCTTTTTTAGTATTATTATTGTTATTATTAATATTAGTATTATTATTTTACTAATCAACTCAATTAAACAATCTAATCACTTCATTCCATTTTAACTAAATTAACTATATCAACAAATTTTATTTGTTAAAAAATTTTAATTGAGTCACTTATTATTTATTATTCACACGAAATAATTTATTTATTCCAATTCAACCCTAATTAGCGAGCGTTACATGATCTCATCATGATTTCCTTCATACTATGTTTCATATCATGGACTTTCATTAATCAGTTTAAGATTTATATCAATTCATATGCAAATGAATACTACTATAATGAAATAATGCCTTTATAAATGTGTACACTAAGTGCCTAAGGCGATTGCCTTTTGGGCACATCTCTAACATTTAGAGGCTCTTGACTTCGAAGTGCCAGATTTGGGTGCAATTGGAGAGGATGAGTAAAGAGAGAGTTTGATGATTCTGGATTTAGAGAAAGAAAATTTGAGAGAGATAGAGAGTTTAGATGCAATGTTGGAGTTTGCACATGCATCTCATACACATTACGCAGAATAAAATTTTACAAACTCTAACAAGAAGAATCAACCTATGTAGCTATGAATAATCAAAACTATCTAATAGTAGAAGTTTATTACCTTTTAAAATGAGTACCCTTTCTTTGATTCTCTTCTTATCGGGTTGTAGCAAACCATAGCAATCCTTTAGGATCACCTTTGATGGTATCCACGTGAAGGGAGAAACAATAAAATGGTTTAGTGAATGAGTTGGATTAATCTATTATGCTAGCAAAAGATTAATCCCTTGAGAGAAGAAGAGGAGAAGAATTGACACTCAATTCTCTGTGTTGCAGAGGGTAAAATCATCTGTAAAAGGACTATTTATAACCCACATTAAATTAGGGTTTGAAACCCTTGATTGTAGAATGCTAATCAAATTGAAATTCCTAATATGTCACATGTTTTGATCGAAAAACTAATTTCTCGGTTGGGATAGTGCCCATGTCGAGTGGATCCTAATCGGGAAACCACCTTTCCTGACCAGGGCTTAGTTCTGTTTCGATCCAGTAGCTATTTCCGATCGAGATACTCCTTAATCGATTAGGACCTTCGTCCTACTGTTAGAGACAACCACAACAAGGTGAGAAGTTGAAGAAAAATCAAGAAACTATAAAGGTATAATTTCTGAATTTTTCCTTTGTTAAATTAGTTTTAATTGGCACAAGTCAATTCTCTTGTTTCGGGTTTTGAAAAATTTTAAATTCCGCTGTGTAATATGTATGTGATACATACTCAAAACCCAACACCTGCCCGGGACCTATGTTCCTAGTCGGGAATGTTTCTAGACTTGGATTTTCTCTCATTGTTTTAGATCTGGTCTAAAAACCCATTTCACTGCTCCTTCACACCTTCAATACATGTGACCTATCAGGTTCTCATCTATATTGGTCACTCGAATTAACACTTAATCTCGAGCAAATCATGAGCGGTATCTAGCAACACATCATGACTTCCAATTAGCTAGAAAGTAGTGGTTTAACTACAAACCTTTCCATAGACATTATTCTTGTAATTCGTCTTTTCACCATTCTATACCCCACTCAATTCAGAGCACGGACTTTGTGTCAGCTCCCACTAGATTGACTATATCATATCTAGTCCGAGTGGTGCTAGATCTTGTCCTGAGGCTCATTACTTTTACAAACATATCATTGAAGAGTATAGCATGAGGTATTCGAAGGTAATTGAGTAGCCAACAAAGGATTCACCACTCCTGATAAAAGGAGGGTATACCCATGGCCAGAGATTCATGATCTGGACAAGAGGCCATGGGTATACCCTCCTTTTATCAGGAGTGGTGAATCCTTTGTTGGCTACTCAATTACCTTCGAATACCTCAAGCTATACCTAATCACCACCCTATGAGCAACCTCTCCTGAGGCAACAAGGAATGGAGTCAAAGTACATGATTAGTATCCAAGATAACTTTGAGCACCTCAAGTATAAGGATACTTGAACCAATGCTATGATGAGACTATTACTGACATAGAATAGAGGATCCATATCATGGTCTCATATTAGGTCATCCAATGAACTTGACTACCTTTGCAAGCATCCACATGTTAACTCTAGATAACTCATGTCTATAGATTATGAGATCTATTGCTTGATCGAATCAAGGAGTATAACATATGCTAGTTTATTCGGATTAACAATGTCCAGTCTTGTTAATCCTATGACTAGGGACAATTTAGATATAACCATAATTACACATGATAGGAATCTCAATATCATGATCCCATCATGATTTCCTTCATGCTATGTTTATATCATGGACTTCATCAATTAATTTAAGATCCAATCTATTCATAACACAATTGAATATCAATTAGGTGAAGATGCCTTTATTCATATAAAATGAGTTTGTACAATAAGTGCTAAAGGTGATTGCCTTTAGAGCACCTCTCTAACATGCAAAAGTGAGATAGAGAATGAGAATATTAGGGTATTTATAGAGTTTGAAGAGGCATGTTACCGTTTGAGGGGTTTTAATGGTAGTTATGGTAGATGAGATTTGATTGGTAGCAGTTACAAAAGGTTACCATCAAGGCAATCCCGAGCGGGACATATGGGTTCCCGACCGGGAACCTTCCAACGATCAACAAAGTTTGAACTATTGAGCACAATTCCAAAGAGGACATATGCCTTCCCGAGCGTGCACATTTAAAGAGGTGCAACGGTTGGATTATTTTCAAATGTCCCCACCGGGAAATGGGGAATCCTATATAGGATATGAGGAATTGCAACGATCAATCTGAAGGCCAAGAAGTCACGAGCGGAAGGGATGATGTCGCGAGCGGGACATTGTTCCCAAGCAGGAGTTATAGGTACTTAGAAGATTTATAGGAAAGAATGGAAATATGACTAAAGTATCCTAGTGTGGCATATCATAGATTATGATTATGAATGATTTTTGATAATTTGAGCCTTTTAGCCTATTAAATTGAACTTCAATAGACTTAAAGCTAACTTTCTCAAGAATTTCATAAGGCCCTATGTACCTTGAACTCAATTTACCCTTTTTGCCAAATCGAATTACTCCTTTCCATGGTGATACTCGTAGAAATACCTTTTCTCCTACCTCATATTCCATTACTCTTTTGTGTTGATCAACATAACTCTTCTATATGTCTTGTGCTGCCTTTACCTTGCTTTTAATTATCTTAATCTTGTTTACTGTATCTTGTACCATTTCTAGTCCTTCAATTGCTTATGCTTTTTCTTCATCCCAAATGATAGGGCTTCTACACTTTCTACCATATAATGCTTCATATGGTGCCATTTGGATACTGCAGTGATATTGATTGTTGTATCTTAACTCTATTAGTACCACATATTCATCCCAAGATCCTTTGAATTCCATAACACATGCCCTAGGCATATCCTTTGATGTCTCCTTTCTAATTGGCCATCAATTTATAGGTGAAAAGTAGTACTGAAATTTAATTTTGTTCCCAATGCATTTTGTAAACTCACCAAAAAATGTGACGTAAATCATGGATCCTTATCATACACAATGGACACTAGAATGCCATGTAATCTGACTATCTCATTATACAATTTTGCCGAATTCTCAAGTGTACACCCCCATCTGATAGGCAGAAAATGTGCTGACTTAGTTAATCTATCAATAATCACCCATATAGCATAATTTTTTTGTGGTGTCCTCGGTAACCCATAAAGACAATCCATTGTTATTTTCTCCCATTTCCATTCTGGAACTGGTGACAGATGTAGTTTACCAACTAGAGCTTGATGTTCTACTTTAATCTACTAACATGTTAAGCATTTAGAAATATATTTTGTTATGTCCTTTTTCATTCTTGGTCACCAATAATGCAGTCTCAAACTATGACATATTTTAGTCATTCCTAGGTGCATTGCATATGGTGCATTGTGTGCTTCTTCCATTATTTCCTAGCGCATATTATCAATATTTGGGACGCATATGCGTAACTTTGACATTAGTGTATCATTTTGCAAATGAAATTCTATGCTTTTTCCCTGCTTTACCATTTCGATTTTCTCACACAACAGAGGATCTCAAACCTATGCCTCTCTGATTCTATCTCTTAGTGTAGGTCTAACATGAAGAGTTGCAATCAATGACCCACTATCCTGCATATTCAATTTAGCATTCATAGACCTCAATTGAATCAAATATGGAAAAGAGGATGCTTGCAAGTAAGCTACATTGCTACTAGACTTCTTGCTCAATCTATCTGCTACTACATTTACCTTCCCTAAATGATATTCAATTGTGCAGCCATAATCTTTTAATAGCTCTAACCATCATCTCCGTCTCATGTTTACCTTTTTTGTGTCAATAAATGTTGGCATTAGGGTGATTGATCTCTATTTTGATCTTGACAATCAAATTAAATGTTACTAATGTCTTCATCCAGTATTGTTTTGATAGTATACAAAGTTTCAAGTCAATTGGATTATATTTGCTTAGTGAACAAATCGGTCAAAAATTGAAAGACAGTTTCCCCCTCGGAAAAAGCATAAATGCCCCCCTCGGGAAGTGTTCAATTTCAGCATTCTAAGTTTTAAGTCAAAAGTTCCAGAAAGTTATCCTGATCGGAAAATATAGTTTTCTGACCGGGAAATTTGATTGAGACTAGTCGTTAAAGAGCCGTTGAAGAAAAGGACAAATCCAAGGCTGCCATGTGTAAGGCTCCAATGGTTATATGAATTTTCCGATCGGAAAACTGTCTCGGTCAAACAACTTTTAGTCAACCATCTATTGAACGTTAGAAATAATTTTGGCACCATATGTAACGGCTAATTGGAAGGTAAACATTACAAATAGATCTCTAAAAAGCCTTAGAACACGAGCTTAATTTTAAGTGTGCCAAAACTCTTGCAAATTTATTTCCTAACTTATTTTGTAAAAAGGTTTAAGTGTTAACCTTAAACACTTGGGTATAGGTTGTAAGAGTGAGCCTAGTGAGAAAAACTCTTGTTTGGGTTGTGTGTGAGCCTGTTCAAAACACAAGAAATTGGTTATTCTGTGAGCCATTAAAACACAAGGGATTTGAGTTCGGTGTGAGCCTTGAGAAAACACTTAGTTGTGGGTAAGCTTGGGAAACTCTCTAGTTGTGAGTTAGCTAAGAAACTCTCTTGTAATCTCAAGTTAAGATAGTAGAACTCCTAATTGCGGTTGGGGAGAGGACTAGGGTTTGTTGACACCTGAACCTCTATAAATCTTTGTGTGCAATCTTCTCTTGCTCCTTTACTTTCTATGTTTTATTTGCATATTGTTCAAACACTCAAAAAATCCATTAAGCTAAAAATTTCTATTTGCCACCAATTCAACCCCCCCCCCCTGGTGCACCATCTTTCCAACAATTGGTATTAGAGCCTTGGTCTCTTTATTCAAGGCTTAAGTGTAAGAAAAAAGATCAAGAAGGTGAAAGGTAAAGTTTCCAATCATTTCCTTGTTTTTTATGATGCCAACTTTGCTTAATGGAAATTTCGAATGGAGCTCTTTATAGATAATGAGTCCATTGATTTGTAGGACACTATCTACAAGGAGTGGAAGGCACCAACCAAGGAAGTGGAAGGTATAGAGGAAGAAATTTCTCGGGATGATTGGTCTAATGTTCAAAAGAAGGCAAATGGAAGAAACGAAAGAGCAATGGCAATTCTCCTTACCGCCATTCCTCAAGAAGATAGTCTCAAAGTGTTGCATTGTAGAAGCGCTTATGGCATTTGGAAAACCTTGGAGAATTACTATGAAGGAACCAGACAAGTGAAGTCCAAGAGAATCCAATTGCTCAGTCCGAATATGAGCTTTTCAAGATTAAATCCTTTGAGTCTATTACCGATATGACCAACTGACTCCTTGCTATCATCAACAACTTAAAAAAGGCTGGGAAGCACCTTAAGCTTGAAGATATCAACAACAAAATTTTGAGAAGTCTTCCCATTAAGGAGTACAGGTCAAGAGTTGCTGCCATTGAGGAAGCTAATGATGATTTAAGTAAAATGTCTACCGATGTGCTCATTGGCAAGCTTCTCACACATGAGACGGCTTTGGAAAAAGATGAGGTAGAGCTTCAAAAGGAGAAGAAGGCTTTAGCTTTCACAGGTTCAACTTCAAAGTATTATGAAGATGAAAGCTCTAGCTAAGAGGAAAGGAGTGAAGAAGATAGTGATGAAGAGATTGTCAACCTTATGAGAAGATTAAAGCTTAAGGAAAAGAAAATGTATGGCAATAACTTCAATCAATCCTCCAAGTACTCAAGACACAAAAGGAGTTCCTATATGAAGCAAAGAAGGCATGAGCCTTCAAGTGATGAAAGCTCCTCAAGTGAATGAGAAATTGCAGCCTCTTGCTTCATGGCTCAACAAGAGGATTCCTATAAGGTATGTTCTACATCTCAATCTTTTGATAACATGCATAATGATGATGATGATGATGATGATGATGATGATGATGATGATGATGATGATGATGATATTTTGATTGAAATCATGAACCTTGAAATTGAGAAATTTAAAAAGAAAAGTATTTTTCATAAAAACAAGTATTTGGATTTAAAAAATGATTTCGATGATCTACAAAAAATTATTTTAGAGTTTAAAATATCTAATGAATCTCTTAGGAAATCATTGGATGATCTTTCATCAAAACCTTCAACCTCTTCTTTGCTTAAAAAAATAATGTTTTAAAAAGTGAGGTTTAAGAGCTTAGAAACTCAATTTCAAAATTTCACAAAGGGAAGGAAAATTTGGATACACTTATTGTATCTCAAAGACCTCCTCTAGTGAGACATGGTCTAGGCTTCAATGGAGCTTCAATATCATCTCTACCTAGCTCAATATTTGTTAAGGCTAGCACACCACAAACCTCATTCATTGAGGTAATTGGCTCTAAAGGCAAAGGCAAGGCACACACCAAAGCCCTCAAAAGAAAAGTAGTAAAAGATCACATGATCTAAGAGGAAAACCTCAAAAGACCAACACAAGGTATTTGGGTTCAGTGTGAGCCTTGAGAAAACACTAAGTTGTGAGTAAGCCAGGAAACTCTTTTGTAATCTCAAGTTGAGATATTAGAACTCCCAATTGCAGTTGGAGAGAGGACTAGGGTTTCTTAACACCCGAACCTCTATAAATCCTTGTGTGCAATCTTCTCTTACTCCTTTAATTTCTATATTTTATTTACATATTGTTCAAACACTCAAAGAATTCCATTAAGCCAAGGATTTCTATTTGCCACCAATTCAACACATCTCCCCTTTATTGGTACACCATCTTTCCAACAATAAATAACCCAAACTCTTATGATCTGTGAAAATCTGGAATGTCTCACCATATAAATAGTGTCTTCAAAATTTCAATGCAAATTAAACTGTAGTGAATTTTGCATCATGCACTAGGTATTACATCTCATGCGGTCTTAATTACCTAGATGCATAAGCTATCACCTTACCATGTTGCATTAATACATATCCTAAGCCCTAAAGAGAAGCATCAATGTATATTGTTAATCCATCTATGCTTGTAGGAATAGCTAACACTAGTGCAGAAATTAATCTACATTTTAATTCTTCAAAATTGCTTTGACACTCTAGAGTCCACTTGAAAGGCACATTCTTTCATAGTAATTTAGTCAGAGGGCTGGCAATTAGTGAAAACCTCTTAACAAATCTGCAATAGTACCCGGTCAATCCCAAAAAACTATGCACTTCTGTAACATTTCTAGGAGCTTTCCAATTTACTATAGCCTCTATTTTCTTTGGATCTACCTCTATACCTCTGCCTAATACCGTATGCCTAAGGAATACTATATGATCTAATCAGAATTCACACTTTTTCAGTTTAGCATACAACTATTTCTCTCTCAAAGTTTGTAGTACAATCCTTAAATGTTGTTCATGTTCCTCTCTATTATTTGAGTACACTAGTATGTCATTAATAAATACTATCACAAACTTGTCTAGATACGATTGAAACACTTTATTCATTAGTACCATAAATGCAGCTGGAGCATTAGTTAGCCCAAATGACATCAGTAAGAATTCATAATGTCCATACCTAGTTCGAAAAGTAGTCCTTGGAACATCTACCTCTGCTACCCTTAGCTGATAATAGCCTGACATCAAATCAATTTTGGAAAATACTTGGGCTCCCAACAACTGGTCAAACAAATCATCTATTCTTGGCAATGGATATTTGTTCTTAACTATCACTTTATTTGGCAGCCTGTAATCAATGCATAATCTTAAGGTTCCATCTTTCTTCTTAACAAGTAGCACTGGAGCTCCCTATAATGACACACTAGGTCTGATATACCCTTTATCAAGTAATTATTGCAATAGTATGTCTTTAGTTCTTTCAATTTAACTAGGGTCATTCTATAGGGTGACATTGATATAGGTGTTATCCTAGGTACTAGCTCAATAGTGAATTCAATCTCTCTATCAGGTGGTAAGCTAGGTAGATCATTTGGATATATATTAGGAAATTCTCTCATAACTTGTATATTTTCAAGCAGACTATTAGTGGTTCTGGTGTCAATCACATGTGCCAAATATGCCTCACAATGTTCTTTGATCTTTCTAAATACTTTTACAGCTGAAACTAAACATGCAGGTACAAGTTTCCTTTCACCCAAAAGTACCACTCTTGGCTGGTCTGGAGATTCTAAAATTACTTCCTTAGTTAAAAAATCCACAATTGCATGATGTCTAGTTAATCAGTCAATTCCTAGTATCACATCAAATTCATATAGTGGCAACAAGATCAAAACAACTTTTACTTCAGCTTTATCAAATCATATCAAACAATCACAACATACATTATTCACAACTACTACTATTCCCTGTAGAGTATCACATTTATATCAATTCCCAAGGGTTCATACTTTTGATGCAATTTAGATGCCATATGTGATATAGATCTTAAACTAAAGGTAATCACCTTAGGCACTTAATGTACACATACATATAGGCATTCTTGCATTATATTGGTGTTCATATATATATATGAATTGATATAGATCTTAAACTAAATGATGTAGTCCATGATATATATAACACAACATGAAGGAAATCATGATGAGATCATGATGGTGAGATTCCTATCGTGTGTAAATGTGTTTATATCAAAATTATCCCTAGTCATAGGATTAACAAGATAAGACATTATTAATCCGGATAGACTAGCACATGTTATACTTCTTGATTGGATCAAGTAGCTGATCTAATAAACTATAGATATGAGATGTTTAAAGTTAACATGTGGATACTAGCTAAGTGTAGCCAAATACATTGGATGACTTGCCATGAGACAATCACATGGATTATCTATTCATATGTTAGTGATGGTCTCATCATCAAAATTTTGCAAGTATCCTTAGACTTGAGGTGCTCAAGGTTATCTTGGATACTGATTCTATACTTTGACTCTGCTCCTTATTTCCTCTTAGAGGTCGCTCTTAAGGAGGTGATTGGGTATAGCTGGAGGTATTCAAAGGTAGTTGAGTAGCCAATAAGGGATTTACTACTCCTGATAGAAAGAGAGTATACTTGTGGCCTCTTATGGAGAGCATTACTCATAAATCCTTGCGCGAGGTGGACATGTCATGTAGTCAGTCTAGTGGAAGTTAACACATTGTCCAAACTCTGAACTAAGTGGGGTATAGTGAGGTGAAAGGATAAATTGCATAGATAATTGTTCTATGGAAGGATTTGAGTTAGACTACTGACCTTTCCGATCAATTGGGGGTCATGATGTGTTATTGAATACTGCTCTTAACTTGCTTAATATTATATGATAAATTGAGTGACCAACATAACCAGGAACCTGTTGAGTCACATGCATAAAAGAGTGTGATAAAAGAATAAAATGGGCCTTGGATTTGATCCAAGTTTAAGAAAGAGAAAATTTAGATTGGACGGTTTTGCAGATGTGGAAAAGTTTTCCGGACAAGGAAATATTTTCCAAACATGAAAGGCATTGTGAGCATGAGATGCTCAATGTGAGCGCAAAAGTGGGTTGGGCTAGCAGTGCGCTGCGGGCCCGTAGCAAGCCTGTGCACTACGGGCCCGTGCTGTGAGCTACTGGCCCGTATTGAATGCTGTAGGTCTGCCGATTGGGTTCTCCTTGTCCAAATTGGACTCCTTTATATGTATCCTACTTGGAATTGGACTCCTTATACCTTAGGGCAAGTAGAATACATATAAAAGGGATTTTAAGGCAAAAAATATAGCAGCCCACATTAGAGAAAACTAATTTAGAATTAATTATCTTCTTCTTCTCTCTTGAATATTCAACCATTCTAGCACCTTGGTTGTTTGTTCATCCATTGCCATAGCTAGTTTCCTTTATCCTTTTCATATGGATATCGATAAAGACATCCAAGTTAGGATGTTGGTAGCTTGCTACAACCCAACAAGAAGAAACAAGGTCACAACATGGAGAAGATAAAAAAATAAAACAAGGTAATCATCTTCATCCAAGTAGTTGGTATATTTGATTTTAATATACATAGGATGATCCATTGATTCTAGGATTTCTAAATTTTTAATTTTCTGCTATGCTATACATGTTATGCATGTTAGAAACAAAACAATGGTATCAGAGCTATCTTATGTAATTTAATTTTGGATTAATTGAAGAAACAATGAAAATTGTGTAAAAGGAACAACTTGGATTCTCTCCTTCCGTTAAAAACGAATTTAATTTTGTTTGGCCTCAAATTTTAAATTTCATTTGCAAACATATTAATATGGTGATAATAATTATTTTTGATGATTTTTGAATGGTTTAAATGAGATTTAAACATGAAATTGGAATAGGCATAAAAGCTAGAATTTTAGGGTTTTGCGAAACCTTGTACGGTCAATTGAGTTGATTGAGGGGCTGTTTGGTTTGGATTGGTTAATTTGATTAATCAAACATGTTTATGACATATTTATATGGGTTTTAACTTCTAGATAGCCACTTAGTTGGATCAAAAATTGTTTTTTATCATTGCACAAATTAAACTCCATACGGCTAGGGTTTTATATTGCATATGATAGACTATTTTATGTTGTTCGATTCGTTGCGATGTAAATCCATAACCTGCACCTTAATTCATGTTTGTATGATATTCATGAAGTTATTTTGATGTTGATTGCATTTTAAAACTGAATTAAAATCGTCCTCAAAATTCCATGTAAATTCAAGTTCAACTATGACTCTATTTAGGCAATTTTGTATAGTTGGTTTTGATAATTACATTCTTAATGATTTGGATTGTCTAATGAACGAATTTAATTATTCTAAATTGATTCTAAGATGCCTAAATTGGCAAGGATGAATTTTGAAATATTTTGGAATTATTAGGAAGAATTTAATTTGGATTAGGAAAGTGTTTACTAATCCTAGTTTGACTAGGTTTTTAGAATGCAATTAAAACTAGGATTACAGAATCCTATTTGGCATCAAACTAATTTATAATTAAGGTAATTTAATTATGAATTAACTACTGGTTATATTGGAATTTTAATTTTAATGTGATTAAAAGATCAAATTCGTTTATGGAAGTTGCATGCAATAAAAGGGTTGAAAACTAGTTGACTATTTAGGAATTTTGGGATTTAATTTGACACGATCAAATATATACCCAAATAGCACCATTTCCTTTTGGAAGGGGTTTCTAAATATTCATATACTGATTTAATGAGATTACATGTTGATTATATGATGAATTTCATTAAAGGCCAAATAATTAAACTTAAAGTGTCAAATGTTGAAACTTGAGGGAACCCAAATTGTTACTTTTATAATTACCTTTATTTTTGCATAAGAGAATGCATGCTAATGGTGTATGAAATGGCATGATGGCTTGTTTATGGACTAGACCAATATGATTGATCATGCATGAATTATATTATTTTGGTAAATAGGGTCTGCGAGTCTTTGCCTTCTCTTAACTTCTCTTGTATTTCTTTTTTCATCTCACCCGCCTCAAATGTAACTTGAGGTTTTCTTATGAAGAATTTATGTAATTAGATTATATAGGATTAGAATAGAATTCAAGTGTAAAGGAGCAAGAAGCCATGGAGTTGGAGCCAAATACAAGAAGACTTAGAATAGGAAATTGTTTTCTATTACAAGTTGTAATCTCATGCATCTACCTAGGTTTGACCTAATCAATCTTTTCATGGCTCAAAGGATTGATGTTAGATATGTCCATAATCATGTCCATATAGTTAGTGTAATTATCTTACATATCTAGATTGTGATGTATGGATATATTATGCATGCTAAGTATGATGACACTAATTAAAATAAAAATCCCTCATTAAATCATATTAAGTCTAATACATTCCATTAATATGGCAATGAACTAGAGTTCTTTTAGAGTTTGGGTTGTTGAGCTGACTTAAGCCCACTCTATAAGAATATGTTCAAACCATCGAGATATGACTTCATGATTAATTGGTTGGACTTAACTAATTACATTGATTTGTTGAGTTGACTCAAGGTTAATGTGAATTAGAGGTAGTGTTGGGTAAATGTACATATGATGTACACATATCAAGAGTTGATAGCCTAATAATTTCTGCACACATCAATAGTTGATGGCACTAGATTCGGTAGTTGCATGAAAAATACAATTGATATGAGATACCTACCAATTGACCTAAGGTGGCTTGTTGAGCTGACTCAAGGTCATTCTTAGTTGAGATTGGATACCGACCACTAGGAGAATTTCCAACAGGTTCTCTCAGATTCATGGTGAGGGCTATGGGTTTACAATAAAATAATGGGAAGAATACCCCAATTACAATACAAGTAAAATATTTCTAGATTAAGATTAGAGTAAGAGTTAGAGTGAAACTCTCTTTATCCTTATCACAGATGAATTCACCAATAAAAATATCCACTGATGAGGACTTAACATTTAGAAATCTTCCTAACTAGGTATGCTTGATAATTTTAGATTATAGATATGGCATTTCTTGCTCTTTAGTATACAAAATTGAGTTACCAGATTCATAAATGGAAATAAATATTGCATAATCCTCTGAAGAAAAATGACCCACAATTCAAACTAATAATTCCAAACAAAAGCAAAAGAATGGAAAAACTATATTTTTAGTAAAACTAAAATAATACAAATCAATCCAAAAAGAAATAGAGAAAATTAACCCAGTAAACAGAACATCAAAATCCATACCTTCAACTGGGTAAGTCAATTTCAAACAAACTAAAATCCTAGCACTGATCATACAAAAAATAGCAAAATAACAATTATTTCCTGTGTATATATAATAAGCTAAAGGTCAAAACTGAGTAATGGAAATTGAGAAAACAATGACTTTCCTGGCAATTATCTACTACTGAAAGCACAAAGAAATTATATACCCATATAAAGTCTCCTTCTTTTGCTCATAGAATACAGCAGCAACTTGCAAAGAAATTCCTTTGAAAATATATGCAAACCAAGAAACAAAAAAAAGTCCAAAAAGAGAAAACCCAATTCAAGTCAGAAGCATATATAGAATTACCATTAGTATAATCATTGAATTAATATTATTATTTTTGCTAGAATAATCAGTGAGTTTTTTATCAATGGGAATGTTGGAAAAAGATTGTGCAGTAGCACAAAAGTTGGGATTAGCACAAGAAATTGCTACTCAAGGAACTGAGTGAGCGACTAAAAAAATGTAAGAAGTTCAGTTTATGTTTGATTGAGTCAGGTTAGCCATATTACTCACCACAAAAGGAATTGATTACTTGAGAAAAAAAATGTACCACCTATTCTTTTAATAATTGAATTTAAAATATTTGAAAATTGTACAATTAAATCTATTTATCTATTTTGGCATAGAAAATAGAATATTGGAACAAAAGTTTTTTGTTTTAAAGTATGCTATCTTTTAAGAGAAATGGTTTCTTCTAAAACAAAATAGTAGGAGTAAGATTGAACTTGAAGAACTTCAAGATGCTTAAACAAGACACGACAACTAACAAAACCTAGATCTATTATTCATAGATAAAGTAATAGTATGGCCTTATGAAATACAAGATCTTTATAATAATCAATGCCATTGCAACTTATCAAGATGAGATTTGGCAAATGGATGTGAAGAATGTTTTCTATAATGGAAATCTGACCTAAGATGTGTATGTGACACAACCTAAGGGTTCACATCTAATGATGGCAAAGAAAGATGCAAATTGCAAAAATCCATTTATGGATTGATGCAAGCATCTAGGAGTTGGAATATCTAAATTAATGAGACAATCAAAGAGTTTGTTTTCTCACAAAATATCGATGAACCTTGTGTTTACAAAAAGGTTAGTGGCAGTACTATTGTGTTCCTAACATTGTATGTGGATTGCATACTACTTGTAGGAAACGACATCTAAGTTCTTAAATCGGTCAATATGTGACTCTTATAGAATTTCTCCAAAGAAAGATTTTAAAAGTGACCTACAAGTTGGGGATTAAGATCTTTAGAGATTTAAAAGGTTATTTGATCTTTCTTAGTCTACATAACAATGATGTTAAAAAGCGTTTAACATGGGATAGTCCAAAAGAGAATTTATTACTATAACTAATAGAATTACCTTCTCAAAATGTATGTGTCCTAAAGATATAAGACAAATGGACTAGCATGGATGGAATTCCATATGCTTTGGCTATTGCATCCATCATATGTGTTATGTGCTAGCCCCATGTATCTTAAGCTCTGAGTGTCATGAGTGGATATCAACTTGATCACATAAGGGTCTTTGGGTGACAATTAAGAACATCCTTAAAGACTTGAGAAGAGTTAAGGATGCATTCTTCATTAGTGGAGATAATACGCTTAAGGTAAGCAGGTTTATGGATGCCAGCACCCAAACTATAAGTTCATATTGAATGGTTATGCAATCAGTTGGAAGAGTTCCATACAGAAGATGACTGTGGATTTCATAACTAAAAGTATATTGCAGCTTCCGATGTAGCTAAGGAAGTGGTTTAGATAAGGAAATTCATCACAAAGTTAAAAGTGGTTCCTAGCATTGTTAATCCAATTTGATTGGAATAGCAATGGAGCCATTACATATGCAGATAGGGTCACGGTCTCATCAAAGATCTAAACATGTACTAAGATGTAACCATAATAAGATTATTGGTAGATGTGATGTAATGATAGAAAAGGTTTCCCTTTTATCAAAATACAATTGATTGACTCACTAAGCCATATCCCTAGAAGGATTATGATAGTCATATCCTTGCCTATAAGGTAATGTACAAAGCCGATTGGCTTTAGTGCAAGTGGGAGATTGTTAGAGAGGTCCACTAAAGGCAATCACCGTAGGCACTTAATGTACCATACATATAGGCATTCTTGCATTATATTGGTGTTCATGCATATATGAATTAATATAGATCTTAAACCAAATGATGTAATCCATGATCTATATAACACAACATGAAGGAAATCATGATGGTGAGATTCCTATCATGTGTAAATGTGTTTATATTTAAATTATCCCCAATCATAGGATTAACAAGATGGAACATTGTTAATTCGGATAAACTAGCACATGTTATACTTCTTGATTGGATCAAGTAGTTGATCTCATAAACTATAGACATGAGATGTTTAAAGTTAATATATGGATGCTTGCTAAATGTAGCCAAGTACGTTGGATGACCTGCCATGAGACAATTACATGGATTATCTATTCATGTGTCAGCAGTGATAGTCTCATCATAGAAATGGTTCAAGTATACCTATGGCCTCTTATGGAGAGCATTACTCAGAAATCCTTACGCAAGGTGGACATGTCTTAAAGATGGTCTTCAAGGACATATCTTATTAGAGTAATGAGTCTCATGGATGAGAAACTAACATCACTTGGATTAGGACTGACGTAGTCAGTCTAGTGGGAGTTGACACATTGTCTATTCTCTGAACCAAATGGGGTATAGTAAGGAGAAAGGATAAAATGCACAGATAATTGTTCTATGAAAGGGTTCGAGTCAGACCACTAACCTTTTTGGTCAATTCGGGGTCATGATATGTGGCTAGACACCACTCTTGACTTGCTCAATGTTATATGATAAATTGAGTGGCCAATATAATCGAGAAACTATTGGGTCACACGCATAGAAGAGTGTGATGAAAGAGTGAAATGGGCCTTGGATTTGATCCAAGTTTAAGAGAGGAAATTTGGACTGGACCGTTTTGTGGACAGAGAAAAGTTTTCTGGAAATGAATGGCATTGTGAGCATAAGATGCTCAATGTGAGTGTGGAAGAGGGCTGGGCTAGCGGGCTAGTGGCCTGTGCTGGCACACAGCAGGCTTGTGCATTACAGGTCCGCATTGCGAGCTGTAGGCCCATGCTGCGCGCTGCGGGCCTGGCAGCATGTGGCCAGTAGCCTACCGATTGGGTTCTCCTTGTCCAAATTGGACTCCCTTATATGTATCCTACTTGGAATTAGATTCCTTATGCCCTAGGGCAAATAGAATACATATAAAAGGGATTTTAAGGCAAAAAACATAGCAACCCACATTAGAGAAAACTAATTTAGAATTAATTCTCTTCTTTTTCTCTCTTGAATATTCAACCATTCTAGCACCTTGGTTGTTTGTTCACCCATTGCCATAGCCAGTTTCCTTCATCCTCTTCACATGGATATCGATAGAGACATCCAAGTTAGGATATTGGTGGTTTACTATAACCTAACAAGAAGAAACAAGGTCACAACATGGAGAAGATAAAAAATAAAACAAGGTAATCATCTTCATCCAAGTAGTTGGTATATTTGATTTTAATATACATAGGATGATCCATTGGTTCTAGGATTTCTAAATTTTTAATTTTCCACTATGCTATGCATGTGATGTATGTTAGAAACCCCACAGTACATTATAAATAAAAATATTACTAGTGACAACTTCTGAAGCATCAATTGCTTCTTACCTAGTTATGGCAAAGACTCTAGCCTATGTTGTAATATCCTTGACTTTCCCACATGCATTATGACACGCATTACATTTGGACATATTTATTTTATAAATGTCTATCACACGAAACACATGCATACGTAGGGATTTTGGCGTGAACGTATTCACGAGATAGACTTGACACGGGTCGGTTTATCGCAATAGGACCAAGTCGTACGTGTCTAGCTATAATTTAAATAAAAAATGAAATTAAATAAATGATTACATTTGAAATAAAGGAAAATTTAGCATAGTTATATTAAAGTAGGCAATTTGACTACATAGTATTTTGGCATTAAGTACTTGTAATTATATAGAGAAAATAATAATAATAATAATAATAATAATAATTAATTAAATTAATTATTATTATTTATTTAAATTATTTAAATATAATATCAAAAAAAATAAAAGTAAAAAAAAAAAAAAGAAAAACAGAATTTTGAGTCGGCAAAGGGGATATAAAGCAGATTTTGGCCCTTCTCCTTTATCTAGCTGCCATTTCTTCCTCCTTCTTCATTTTCATCTCGTTCCAAGCCCCCAAACTCCATCATCTGGCCATACTTAAGGTAATTATCCTCTCTTGTATGTTAATTTTGAGTTAAGACATAAGTTAAGCTAGATTTATGTAGGCACAAGCAACATAGTGTAAATCTGGGTTCTGTTTCAAAGGCAGTAAGTCGGCCTCCGTTTTCTTCAAGTTGTATACCAAATCTAAAGACACACAAAACATAAAAGTTGTAGCTTTGTGTCTTAGGTTCATGGATATATAAATAGTTTTGCATGATTTGGTGTCTGTAAAAAGATATGGGCATCGGACTAGAACTGGTTCCATTGAGGAACCTAGCTGAATCACTTTCTGTTTTGATTGTGTATCTATATGATAGAATCATTATTTGTGGAATCTCAAAACATGAAAGTTGTAGATATATGTGTTATCTAGTTGTATACCAAATTTCAGGATCAGACTATGGGCGGATGTTGATTTATAGGCAAGAGAGTCATGCCTGTTCCATATTTGACCTGCCTGCTTAGTGTTCTGGGTAGGTCCAGTCAGTTGTTGGCCAATTTTGAGCTCTTTATAGACATAATCTGTAAATGGTCAAAACATAAAAGTTATAGGTATATGTCTTAGCTAAAGTTTGGTACAAATTTCATCTCAATATGTCATGTATGTTGTGAGTTATAGCTTTCACAAGTCAGACTGGTCCGGATGCCAGCCCTGTTTCTGACCAGTCCCAATTACCCTACCA
>CATIWF010053082.1:0-19443 GCA_949630135.1 Balakata baccata
ATACATAATTAAATTCTACATTGTGAAATTTAATTAATTTATAGTAAATTTTATTTATCAATCTCTAATTATTATAAATTGTATCTTTATTTATGTATTAATTAATTAACCTAAATTTAATTAACAAATAATAATAATAATGAGTAGTTATGGGATAATTTTCATATATTTTAAAATTTTTTATAAATTATTATTACCTAAATTTTAATTATGTATTTTCAAATTCTAAATAATTTAATTTAATATTTATTAATTTAATTTACTTAATTTTTATTAAGTATTACTTAAAAAAATAATTAATAAATTTTAATCAATAAATTTAGTAAATAACAAATTTTACGCATGGCGGATACGTGGGATCGGGATGGTATGGCAGACACGTGTGATCAGGATGGTTCGAGCACGTTGACACGGAGGAGGAGGAGGGCTCGCTGCCACGGAGGAGTTGGGTGCCACGCAGGCGTGCGCCACTCCAAGTGGCGCACGAGGCATGGGCCCGTTGGACTGGCGCGCCTCCTCCTCTCCGGTCTTCGCTTGCCACTCCAACTGGTACACCCCACCACAAATCTGTAAATTTCACAAAAAATATACGAAAATTGTAATTAGTTTTCCTAAATACCATTAATTAAGAAATATCCCGCCAAAATGTGTAGCGGTTGTGATTCTTCACAAGCACGTTGATCAAATTTGTCACATTTTCCATTTTGTTTATTTTACTTATTTAGTTCCTGATTTTGTGGGATTATATTTTATTTATGTTATGATTACGACTTGATTTGTTGCCTATAATCTTAGTGATTTGATTTTTCTAGTTCTATTTATTTTGTAATTTTTCCATATTTGAATAATAGTTTTCATTCCTTCATCCATCTCTTTGTTCTTTTTTATTTCTTTAAAAATACAACACAGTCTAATATATTAGGCATCCATTCAAACTTTTATAATAACTTTCATCAATTTTTGTAGCAGTCTTCTTTACTTAACTTCTTTTTTAATTCATCGGTATGTTTGTTGCTCTTCACTTTTCCATCAGAAAATCTATTCAATATTTCATTTGCATACTTCTTATGGCAGATTAATACTTCATTTTGACTTTATTTAATTTACATCCTAAGAAGGTATGACATAATACCAAGATCTATCATTTCAAAGTACTTTATCATTTCTTTTTTAACTCTTCAACTAGCCTTGTATTAATTTCTGATGCCAAAAGATCATCAATATAAGGAGATATTATAAGAATATCATTGCTCTTATGTTTAACATAAAGAGTAGCAAATGATCTATCATTGCTCTTATGTTTAAATTCTTATCTTGCTTCTATATAAGTTATTTTTATATTTTGTCATGTATGAGATTATTATATATATTTTTAGAAAATTTTATATGGATCAGTTTAACTTGATTTGATTCAACGCACCGATTGAACCTCAAATGCTTAATTTTCCAATTTCTTTAGTTTATTAGTGAGACGAGTCTGACAAAATATATATATATATATATATATATATATATATATATATATATATATATAATCCCCCTGTAGGGTATTTTAGTGATGGGTTCTATAGGAACTTGACAATTCTATCTGGCCAAATATCTAGCAACAAACTCATGTATTCCTTTCATTACAATATTTCTGAATAAGTTCATGGATAACAAGTCTAAGGGTTTTCTTAAATGTTAATTGAACAATCATTTACAAGTAAGAGAATTTTTTGTTAATTATTAAAAGACAAAAAGATGAAGACTTTTTAAGTGACAAATTAAAATTGAGAGACATTTAAGTAATTAGGGTAAAGTTCAAAAACCACTCGTGTAGTTACCCTCTATTCATTAATTGATAAACATTGAGAGATTGCAAGATGAGAATAATAATAACTAAAAACAAAATTTTGGATGATATTTGGTGGTTGGTTTTACTTTTTCTGGCAGTCACAAGTCAATGAAAGATTTTGAACAAATGTTTGTTTGAGTCGTATGTAATACAAGATGTAAAACTGTTTTTTTTTTTTTTTTTGTGTGTAGATAAAATCATAAAACTGTTAGAGCTCATTAGAGGAAGAGGGGGGACCGTTGGTTGAACAGAAACGAGTATACGTGCAAACGTGTGCAACGTTGTAATCGAAGCACCTTTTTTTTTTTTTAATTAAAAATAGCATTTTCCCATCTTCTATCCTTTTAACCTTCATATAAATTCCTTCATATCTACCTTTTATTTTCATTGCTTTTTTGTTTTTCAAAAAAGAAAAATCTCTTCGTCCATTTGTTTCTTATTATGTCTCATCCTCTTAATTCCGTTTGCTAATTGCAGAGGTAAGTTTGTTTCTTTTTCATAATTTTTTTTATTAAAGAAATACAATGGTGTATTGGCTTTTTTTTTTTTTTTTGCATTTTTAATTTATATGTGAAGAAAAAAAATCTCTATCATGTGCAGGAAGGATTTTTCTTTTAAAGAAAAAAAAGTATTAAAAGAGAAGAAAAGAAAAGATGGGGAGGACAGAAACTGTGACAAAGACAATAGTGGGGCTAATAATGTTGGTGGGGTGGTCAACAGCAATAGCTGGAGCTGAGTACATGAAATACAAAGATCCAAAACAGCCACTTGGTGTTAGGATTAAAGATTTAATGAAGAAAATGACTCTTGCTGAGAAGATTGGTCAAATGACTCAAATTGAAAGAGAGAATTGTACTGCTGATATTATCAAGAATTACTTCATTGGTAAATTTTTCTTTCTTTTGATTATTAAGTATTCATTAAAAAAATAATAATTTAAGTGTATGCCCACATAAACATTTGAAAATACCATTTTATTAAATGAAGGGAGTATGTTGAGTGGAGGAGGGAGTGTGCCAGCTCCACAGGCAACGCCACAACAATGGGTAGATATGATAAGAAATTTCCAGCAAGGAGCACTTTCAACTCGGCTCGGTATTCCTATGATATATGGAATTGATGCTGTCCATGGCCACAATAATATTTACAATGCTACCATTTTCCCTCATAATATTGGCCTTGGAGTCACCAGGCAAGTCCATATATATATAACTTTTCTATTTCATATAAAAAATAACAAAAAATATTTTTTAATTATAATTTTTTAATAATTAATGTGACTATGACACTGTAGAGATCCTGAGCTTTTAAAGAGAATTGGTGCTGCAACTGCGCTTGAAGTTCGAGCTACTGGCATTCCATATGCTTTCGCTCCATGCATTGCGGTAGTTTCTTTTCTTTTTATTTTTTTTTTCTTAAGAAAAACCAAGTCTAATTAAAAAAAAAATAGAGTTTTAAAAAATTCAAATCAAAAAATCCGCATAGCTGGATAAAAATGTAATGTAAAGGGGATCCAATTCCCATATCTATAGGTATGCAGAGATCCCAGATGGGGGAGATGCTATGAGAGCTACAGCGAAGATCATAAAATAGTGCAAATGATGACTGAAATTATCCCAGGATTACAAGGACTTCTTCCATCTAATTGGACACTGGGTCATCCTTATGTCAACGGCAAGTCTGTAATCCAAACATTCATTCAATTTATACCTAATTTACTTTAAAAATATTTTTACGTATGTTTTTGTGTTTTTTCAATGTTCTTATAGAGACAGGGTGGCAGCCTGTGCTAAGCACTTTGTTGGTGATGGAGGCACTGTTAGGGGTATTGATGAAAACAACACTATTACTAGCATGCAAAATTTATTCAGTGTCCACATGCCTGCTTACTACAATTCAATCATCAAGGGTGTCTCCACTGTCATGGTTTCTTATTCCAGCATTAATGGCGTTAAGATGCACGCTAATCATCAACTCGTCACTGGATTTCTGAAGAACAAACTCAAGTTCAAGGTAATTCACTCACATCATTTAGTTTTATTTTAATGGGTTTTCATTTTTCATAACAATTAAATTCTTCTTTCCAGGGTTTTGTCATCTCTGATTGGCAAGGAATCGACAGGATTACCGATCCACCACATTCAAATTATGCCTACTCTATACAAGCTTCAATTTTAGCTGGTATTGACATGGTGAGTCACTAAGTGTTTAGCAACTACTATTTTCAAAATAGAAATAACGTCAGACACATGAAATAGGAAACGGAAAACAGCAAAAGTACTTACATTTTGGTATGTGGATGCGAGTCATTAGGTCATGGTTCCATACAATTATACCGAGTTCATTGATGGGTTGACTAATCTGGTGAAAAGTAAAGTGATTCCCATGAGCCGAATCGATGATGCCGTCAAGAGAATTTTGAGAGTCAAATTCTCCATGGGTCTCTTTGAGAACCCTTTGCCAGATTACAGCTTCGCTAATAGTCTTGGATCCAAGGTGAGATGTAAATTTCCATCATGGATATTAATTATCACTCTCATTCCATGAATTTCTAACTTTCAAATTCTATCACTTGTAATCTATAGAAACATAGGGAGATTGCTAGAGAAGCTGTAAGGAAATCGCTTGTGCTGTTGAAAAATGGCAAGAATGCAGCTCAGCCTTTGTTGCCTCTCCCTAAGAAAGCTCCAAAGATTCTAGTTGCAGGGACCCATGCCGACAACTTGGGTTATCAGTGCGGCGGCTGGACAATTCAATGGCAAGGACTCGGTGGGAACAATCTCACTTCAGGTATACGTACATTCTTTAAAATCATAAATGTCGTATCACAGCTTAATTCCTCCGCCACGGTACAATATCTAATACCTTACATGTTTTATCTTGTGGAAAGGAACCACCATCCTAAAAGCCATACAAGGCACTGTCGATCAGAGCACCCAAGTAGTCTTCAGTAAAAACCCTGATGCCAACAGTGTCCAATCCGGAGACTTCTCTTATGCCGTTGTAGTAGTTGGGGAACCTCCATATGCAGAGTATGATGGTGATAACCAGAACCTTACTCTTCCTGATCCAGGACCAGCCATCATTAAAAAAGTTTGTGGGAAAGTCAAATGTGTTGTAGTTATCATCTCTGGAAGACCTCTTGTCATTGAAGAATATGTTCCATTAATGGATGCTCTTGTGGCTGCTTGGCTCCCTGGAAGCGAAGGCCAAGGTGTTGCAGACGTTCTTTTTGGTGACTATAGATTCACTGGCAAGTTAGCCCGAACATGGTTTAAGAGAGTTGATCAACTCCCAATGAATGTTGGAGATCCCAATTATGATCCGCTCTTCCCATTCGGTTTCGGCCTTGAAACTCGGTCAGTCAAGTCCTGAAGCTAAAACTACATCATTTTCCAGCTTTATACATAAAAATACGAATCTACATTTGTGAACATCATTTTCCAAACACTATGTTGGAGAATACAATATTTATGTTTTCTTAGACCAATAAGAACTAAGCAAAAAATTATTACACATGCTTCTAATGTAAACGCAAACCAAATACTTGAAATATAAAACAGTGGAAATGCCTAAAATATTTGAACCACCAAAACAAAGGTTAATAAGTACAACAATACTTGATACAATTAAAAATTTGTTATGAAATATTTGAATTTTAGATGTTCATAGCTCTCATTTGCATAACTTTCCTTATAGATTAATTGTCTTATTTTATTATAATTTATTCATACAATTAAATTTGTAACTTACAACATTTGAATGCCTTTTTATAAGCTTATAAATAGAGGTTTCAGTGAATAATTTTCTCTCAAATCTCTACTTTATTCTTCTTTTGTCTATTTACTTTGTTCTTCATTCTTAGTTTCTTATATTATTTTATAACACGTTATCGGCATAATTTCTCCTTACAAGGTAATAAGGTAGGTTTTGTTCATAATTTTTATCTACTACAATTAATAATGATAACTAAGTTTGATAAATCATTGTATGTAAAAATAATTTCTTGTTTATCTTCAAATTATATTATATTTGATGTCCATGATCATGAGAAAATTTTATATGTCATAATCTTATTCTTTATTTTTATTTGTATGTTTATATCTATGATCATATCTATCTTCATCTTCTATTATGTTATATATATGATCATGATGAATTTATCTTCTCTTTTATATTTATACATTTTATATATATCATATGTTTTATGTTATGTTTTTTTTATCATATCTTATGTTATTAATATATTAATATTTATGTATATATTGCATCATTTTTTGGTCATGTACTTATATATTGTCATGTGTTTTATGTCATTTTTAATAGTGTTTTTGCAAAAAATGTAAGAGTGTGTAATGCGAGCGTGCCAAGAAATTAAAGTATTTCCAAACTAAAATAAAATTTGCATCTTGACTTCTAATCAAATGACTGTGGATCCCTAGGTTTGCTTGACAGTACGTCTAAGTCTAATTGATAGAAAAATCAAGAATATTTACAGTGAATGAAAATTGTTGACAGTAATGCAAATTGAGTTATTGAGCAAAGAAAATGAATTGGACAGGGGTAAATGTTAGAGAAAATAATTTCACTGATGAAAATATTGTTGATTAATTACAAAAAGCTAAACGAAACGAACGGTGACTAAAGCTAATTGAACTTGAATTGAATTGAATTTTAGTAGCTATTTGTGTGTTGAGTGGTTGATTGTTGGCCCTTGTTCTTGTAACTGGCTTCCTTTTTTATAGCAATAAAACTAAAGTAACCGTTGAGCACAATATATCCCTTTCTGCCACTTTCTTTAACTATCAATAATATCAAGATACTGATGCTATTATTCTCATATTTTTCTCTCCACTGTATCGCACCACTCCTATTTTGCAGGGATATTATTTTAAATGCTCATTATCCAATATCTAACTCCTTTATGGCCATGGACTTTATATATTCATGGACTCGGACTTTCATTACTTTTTAGGTTTGGGCTTTTTATTTTATTAAGCTACAAAAACTTGTTGCTAACAATTGCTTTCGCATGCAGTGTAGCCTTGAGTCATTACTGTATGGATTATAAATTTCCAATTTTCTTTAGGCCTCTTTCATTTTGTCTTCAACCATGAAGCCCAAGGTCTTGTTTTTCTCTTTAGATCTAGGCTTCCAAAGGAGGAAACAAGAAATATTAGAATATTTAAGGAGATAGAGACTCATTCCTCAAGAGAAAACCACCATTAAATTTGAATTCAAGCCTCCTTCATTCTCTCTCCCCACATCTAAAAATGTCAGTCCTAAAAAATCCAACCCATTTTCTTCTTCTTTCTCAAACTCTTCATCTTCCTCAAAACTACAAAACTCATTTACTTCTTCTTTCACCCCAAACTTCGGCCGAGAAATCCTAAAGAGCAAGAAAAACCCTTCTCCTTCAAATCTTCAATTTTTTGGTCCAAAGAAACCAAAAATCCAAGGCAAACCAATCAAGAGACCCACCAAAATCAGCATTCACAAACCATTCCATACCCCCACACAGTGCAACACTCACCATCAACCACCAGAAACGTCAAGACCCACATCTGTGCCTGCCATTGAGCCTTCTGCTGTTATAGCCCCTCGTGTCACCTAGAAACATATTTCTTGGCTTTCCGAGACCACCCAAAAAGAACCTAAGCGTCGCCGCCCAAATGAAGACCCCACATCGTTGGCCATTCGTTCTCCTTGGGATCCTAATGCTTTATCTCTTGAGCTAGACGAAACCCCAACGCAATTGACCCATGTTCCAACATCAGGTAATTCTTGCTTTCTTTAATTTTTTGGGATTTTGTGAAATTGGTATAAAAAAACAATTGGGTAAATCTTATTTCTGTTATTTCTTTGCAATAGACAACTTTGTGATACCACTTTCCTTTGGAAAATTCCACCCCAAGATTTACACTAGAAGAAAATCCAAAGGTAACTCTTTGAGTTCTCACATTTTTATTCTTGCTGTGTGGTAGAAAAATTCCTTAAAATTAACTGGGGACAAATTTTCGGCTTAGGGAATGATCCTGGTCAATTTCTCTTGCAAAATAGAAATAAATTTTGCCTAATACCTACTTAGTATCTAGGTTGGTATAAGTATATTACAGCCTAAAATATTCTAATCTCGGCTTAACTGGGTAGTGGGTGATATTTTGGCCTAGAAAGTATGACTTTGGCCCAGAGAACATGCTTGTCTCAGTAGATTTTCTTAATATTTGTCTTGTTTCTAGACTAAAACACTTTATGCCTTAGCTTAAAATTGCAAATTTTAGCTTTAACGGACAATGAGTGATGAAAAGAAAGAATTTGGACTTGAACATAAATTGAGTTTCTACCTTAGAGAATTTCTAGAATTTACTGTGTCTTGCTAGTGAGTGATGAATATTTAGAAATAGCACTAGAGAGTTGAATCAAATTTCACTTATGCATGTCTACTCTCTAGGCTCAAACACTTATACCACTATAAGAAAACTATCATTTCCCAACGGATTTTACCAACGGAGAACATCTATTGGTAATTACCAATGGATTACCAATGGATTACCAACAGATTACTAATGAAAATGATGTTAAAAAATTTGTAGAAAATTATCAAGGGCTTTCCAACAGATTACCAATGGGCATTTACTAATAGATATGAATCTATTGGTACAAATTGCAGGAATATTTGGTGCAAAAAATATCAACGAATTTCCAACAGAACACCAACCAATATTTACCAATGGCTATGAATCCGTTGGTAAAAATTGCGAAACATTTGGCTCCAAAAGTACCAATAGATTATCAACGGAATTTACTAACAGAGACTATTCCATTGGTAATCTGTTATTAGTTTTTTCAGTTACCAAAGAAATAGCCGTTGGTATTTACCAATGGAAGATATTTGTTGGTAATTTCATAAATGCCAACAGAATTCTTGCCATTGGTAAATGTCAATGGAATTGTCTATTGGTAAATACCAACAGGCCACGTTTATTGCCATGTACCAACTGACATTATTCTATTGGTATTTGCTAATCGTTTAAGTTGTTTTTTCCATTGATAATTAATAATGAATTGTGTCTTATGGTAATCTATTGATATTTCTCACTATATTATTTCAATTGAAATAAATTAATCATTGATTAATTAATTTAACTAAATTTAATCAATTGATTCTAATTAAATTAAATTCTAATATAATTTATTGATTCCTAATTGAACTTTAATTTAATCAATTGAATCTCAATTTAAGTTAATTTGATTAAATTAATCAATTGGACTCAAATTTGATATCAATTTAACTAATTTAAATTTAATTAATCAATTGAATCCCAATTTGAGTTACTTTATTAATTAAACCCCAATTTGTACTCAATTTTATAAATTTAATTCAATTGATCAATTAAACCTAAGATATTAAGCCCAATTTAAATCAATTTAATCAGATCATTCAGCAGAATTTCAATTTAATCAATTTAGGTTCAATTTAAAAATGATTTAATTAATTTCAGTTCAATTAATCAATTAATTTAATCAATTAAAATTCAATTTATACTCACTTTAATAAATTGAACCCTTCAGTTCTAATTCAATCAATTGAATTCTAATTTAAGATAATTAAATCAAAATAATCAACTAAATCACATAATTAAAGTTCAATATAAGGTTAATTAACTTATAAATTAATTAATTAATTATACTCTAATTTAAGTCAATTTGATTGAATTATTCAGTTGAATTTCAATTTAATCAATTTAATAATGGTTTATGCAATTTAAATTTAATTAAGCATTTGAATTCCAATTTAATCAATTGAAGTTCATTTCATTCTCAATTTAAGTGTTTTAATAAGTTGAACCATAATTTAATTGTTGGAACTTCAATTGGAGATAATTAAGTCAAATTAACTTCATTTTTAACAATTAAATCTTAAGTTAATAAATTGAATTTCAAATTATGTCAATGGAATTAAATTAATCAATTAAACAACTATTTCAATTTATGTTCAATTTAAGCTCAATTAATCAATTAATCTTTGATAAATCAATTAAACCCCAATTCAAGTAAATTTAATCAAATTATTCAATTGAATACCAATTTAATCAATCGAGGATCAATTTTAAGATTAATTTATCAATTTAAGTTCAATTAATCCATTAAATTTCAATTTAGTTAATTGAAGTTGAATTTATACTCAATTTAATCAATTTAAGTTCAATTAATAAACTTAACCTTAATTTAATCAATATAGGCTTAGTTAGAGCATCCCAACAACCTCATTACTTTCATATTTATCTATATTTAGGGAGTTTTGTACCTTCCTATAATCTTCATATCTTCTTCATTAGTTATCTCAATCTATAAAATTTATGTTCTCCTTTTTTTGATTTAGGAGCTAAGAGCCATAAAAAACTCCTAAATAATATTTTATTATTTCTTTTTCCTCTCTTTTGTTATTCTCTCTTTTTCTTTCTTTTTTTTGTCTTTTTATTTTTTTCTATATAGTTTTATTAATAAAAAAATTAAAATAGGGAATGAGACAAGAAGTATTTGTTGGAGTGTACACAATTTTTAACACAAACTAAAATATGGAGTTAATTTTTTATAATATAATAGGAAATATTATTTCAATTAAGCTTTAATTTAAGTTAATTTATTTAAATTAATTAAATGAATTCCAATGTAAATAAATTTAATCAAATTAATCAATCCTAATTAATTAATTGAAATTTAATTAATTTAAGCTCAATTTATGTGATTTTAATCAATTTATAAAACAAATTGAACCATAACTTAATCAACTATTTATTATTATTATCGAATTTATTAGGAATTTTGTGAAAAAAATATAAAATTAAAACATAAGTTTAATAATAAAATAACAAAATCTTAAATTATCAAATTCAAACTACATCATATCACTTATCCCATCATCGAGGAAGTAAGGGTAGGACTCAAAAAATTTGAACAAGTCCTAAGCCCCCTTTTCCCTCTAATCTTCTGTTTTCCCCTAATCTTCTCTATCTCTCAAACTAGTAGAACCCACCAATGACAATACTTGCTCTTTGCGAACGACGACTTGTGAGAGATTTAGCCAATCATCTCTTCACTTAACAAACTATTAGAGCTCTCATCTTGTGGCGGCGGTAGATTGAGACGACCTAAAATTGACAAGATTTTCAGAGACAGAGGAGTAGAGGTCGACTAACCCTTTTTTTGCTTTCCTTATCTTGGGTTGCTCTGTCTCAACCCGTGAGGAAGGTGGAGATCCTATCATCGATTTGTATGCTTTTATTTATATTTTTATTGAATATTTTGCCCATCTATTTTGATTTTTCTACTTGTGTTTTACATAAAACGTAAATACACTTTTCGCTTTTTGTTGATTAGATTGGGTTGCCTTCTATTTCTCTAAGTGCCTCAGATGCATTGTTCGTCTTTCTTCTGTCATGTGACTGTTGCTTTTATTAAATAGTTGCAACTGAAAGAGGCGTCTTCCCTCTTCCTCCATTTATCTGGTAAAAATTTTATTTTCATTCATGCTAAAAGGTCGATTTAATTTATTCTTACTTAATCTTACCATCTTTTTCTTCCTTTCCACAAGTTATGCAGTTAAGCTGCAAATTCATCTTTCATTTGCTTTTCTTTTTTAGTTTTAAATAGTCATAGCTTTAACAATATGTTTTTATCAAATACTGCAAATTTGAAGGTTTGCTAAGTCTTGAATTTGATTCCTATTTGATTTTGAAAAATATTTTGAAAGATTATATTGTAGGATTTTTATTACCTAATTGAGCTTGTTTTGATTCTTTATTGATCTTTGGTTTTCAGACTTGCTTGCAAACACTAGTGTGCTGTCTTTGTGAGCAAAGTAAAGCAGTTGCTCCCCTCTGATTTAGGCATAAGTGGATCATCAGGGTCTAGCTGTGGGGACATTTTGCAGCTTGCAAGTGGCTTCCAAATTGAGTATGATTGGTCTTAATTCTTTACTGCTTTAATTTCACTATGAGAATGCACTTTTTCACATGGGATTTAATATCATTGGCTCATTATTATCTGAATAAGTATTTGTTCTAGTATTTGAATACTTGAATTTTAATAATTGTAAGAAAGATATATTAAACTACACATATATCAACTTACTAATGATCATTGCCTTGTCTCATATATCACTTGTTTAAAAAAGAAAAGTTTTCCAAGTTTGATTTATTTCATTATTATATTCTTTGGGTTGAATGTACAAGTTTCAATCGGCCTACTAATTGCTTTGATGGTCGAAATCCTTGCTTAAGTCCTTATGATGAATTCCAAGTAAATTTGATTCTATTGGTCTTTCTATAAATATGATAAGTACATTATTTCATTTTTTTTGTGAATTTATAACATGTATTTCAAGTTTATACTTCCATAGCTCTGTCATATGTGTAGTTCTTTTTTCCTTTTTTTTTTTTTTGCAGTGGCATCTGGAGAGTCTGTCATGCATTTTTAATTCCGATAGGCCTTTTGTTTTTCCAAAGTATGTAAATCTTATATACCATAAAACACTTGTTCTTCTTCATATATTTTTGTGCCTTTGTATTCAGGGGACACTTATACTTCCAATGGAAAAATGGCTTTACTTTTTATCTCATCCTATTATTCACATGTTGATATGTTGTGTAGAATTTATCACTAGAAGATGAAGCCATCACCAGAAGTAAAAACATAGTATAAGACAGTACCATCTTTCTTTGGTTAATGTTTTGAATTGATTGTGAGCAACTATGAAAATGTTGGTAATGCTCCACTTCTAGTATATCTTTTGAACTGGGTAGTTATAAATCTTTGATAGAATGAATAACCAATAGTAGTGCTAGTATTCTTGTCATTTAGGATTATTAGCTAATTTGATTGAGATGGCAAAATATTTGACGATAATCTAACTGCATTTCAGGTGTGGAGTTTTAAGATTATGGTTGTGACACAATAAGATGATCCATAAGAATATGTTGCATATGACTATCGTTGTCAAAGGAAATACAAAGAACCTACAGCTTGGTTACTGAATTTGATTTGAAATTAGTCAAATTTTGGAAAAATATCATAGTCAGAGACTTCAAAGCTTAGGACATTCAATCTATCTTTTTTAGTAGTTCTCAGTTTATTTTGTTGTGCATATAATGTTATTTAACTCTATGCATTTGTAATAAGAAATTAAATTCGTTTAACAATTTTTTGAAATTCCAAGTATTATGTTTAATGTATGATATTAATTTTTAGTTTGAACTCTGTTCAAATTAATTTATTTTATAATTATAATGAAAATTCTAAAAAAATTGAATTTTTTAAAATTAAACAATGAATTCAAAAAATTTGCCTACAAATTATTAATGGATTAAAAAATTGGTAGTTAAAATACTAACGAATTAACAATGGATTGAAAGTTTATAGATAATTTACCAATGAATTACTAACAAATTCAAAATTTGTTATCAATAGATTAGGTTAGTAACAGATTGTTATCCATTGGTAATTTACCAATGGAATGCATCTATTAGTAATTACTAGTGGATTACCAACGACATTTAAATTAAAAATAAATTATATTTACCAACGGATTCAAGTTACCAACAAAAATTTTATTGGTAATCTGTTGGTAAATTACCAACAGGTACCATTTTCACTATTGATATTTCATTGGTAATTTATTTGTAAACTTACCAACAAAATCCTTTTTCTATTGGTAGATTTACCAACAAGCATTTTACCAACGGACTCTTTCCATAGGTAAACTAATTTACCAATAGAAATTTTAGTTTCCCAATGGAAAAATTCCGCTGGTAAATTGCATTTTTCCTATAGTCCCCAACCTAAAATTATGGATTTCGGCTTTGTATGATAAAAAAAATGTTTTTATGTCGGACGAGTTGATTTTAACCTAGAGAGCATGATGACTTTACTGAAGCTCCCTTATACTTGTTTTGTCTCTAGGTTGAAATGACTGTCATAGCCTAATAAAAAAAGGTACTTTTGGCCTGAATCTAAGAGAATTCGGCTAGAGAGCATTTTAAAACTCACTACACCTTTATTTGTCACTAGCGATTATCTAGAAAAGTTCTTGGAGAATCATATTAAATCTCTGCATTTTATGAAATTTTGCAGGAATATCACATCTAAGATCAAAGTCACCAATGGCCTTTTCCTCCTCTAGGTAAATTCTTGTACTCTCTAGTGAAATCTTATATCTCTCTAACTTGTCTGATGCTGATGAATTTTTTTATTGCAGTGCCATATCTCTTCCATCCTTTATTCTTGGTAGTATTATGACTTTCGGCTCCAACTCTCCAAATCCTCTTACTTTTCCTCTTCCATTCTCTAGTGCTGATGAGCTTCTACTAGGAAAAAAAGGTAAAGCCCTTTGGTCCACCTGGCAAATCATTGACCAAAACTAGCGAGGAGTGGGTAGTTTTGGTGGAACGATTCCAATCATATTTTGAGGAAGTGTGGAAGAAATTTGGCATAAGTCAAGTGGTGGAGATGAGCAAGACTTGGTTGCCTCTTGATTTAGACCTCCTGGAAGTTGCATTGAAATTTTGGTCTAAGTGCCTTAACTCTTACGTATTGCCCTTCAAACTTCCCTCTATTACTCTTAGAGATATTTCATTGCTTACTAGGCTTCCAATGGACAGAAATGATGTTGTCTATTTGATTGATCCCTAGGACCCAAGCTTGCCTTCCATTAGTGCCAGCTCTAGTACTCAAACTTCTTACGCCTCCATGATCAAGAAGTGGTACAATAAGACAAATATCCCCATTGCCATCGAGCATATCGAGTTCATCTGGGTTCTCACTTACAGATTCATCTTTTTCCCGGTTTCAAGGAAATCGATCGTGGAGTACCTGCCCCTAGCAAGGGCTATTGCCTTAGGCCAATCTTTTGCTTTAGGGACTATTTTGCTTGCATCTGTCTATCATTCCCTGAGTAAGTATGTTTCTGAGGATCATTTTTAGAAGATTGGGGGTAGGTTGTGGAGAGTGTAGCTTTGGTTAAGAGCCTACTTCCCTGAGCTATATGATCCTACTAGGACTTTTGCCACTCTAAGCTTTAGATCAGTACCTCTCTCTAGGCACATAGCTAGTGAAGACATTTTGAGTTTCTTCCTTAGCCTCAAGACTCACTCCTTATCTCAGCTTTACTTGAAGCTAGATAATGTTGATGAGGCCATTTGGTCTACTGGGTTAGCCTCCGTAGAGCCTTATAGGTATGACTTCCAAGACCCTATTACCTTTACTTGAATCACCAGTAGGTGTCTGGTAATTGGGGGCTATTTCTCCTTCTCTACCACATTGAGCACGTCCTATGCCATCTTGTTGGCCTACCAGCCTAACCTATAGAGTCATTAGTTCAGATTTTAGCAAGCAATCACCACTCTTACTCCTCTATCAATACTGGAAAAGCCTGACAAGACTAGTTTCAGGCCTTAATGCTATACTATTGCACTTCTTATCCTGATGTGAAGATACTTTCTCCAGCATTCTCTAAAGCCTTTATCCCCTGGTAGGCGACTTTCTTCAAGAGATTGCTCTCTACCTGTGCTCCTTTACTTTCTATAAGTATTACATCTTCCTTGCATCTTTCCTTTTACTTTTGCATAGCCTACCTGACTTCTCCTTTTGCAAGTCTTTCACCCTTATTCACCAGTCGGCCTTTGAAGAAGGCTAAGATCAGCGTCAACTCTAGTGGTCCAAAAGTTGTTACTAAGTCTGCCAAGGCTATAGTGAAGAAAGAGAAAATAACCCCTGTGCAATCTTCTCAAAGGATTGGAATGAGGAGCAATTTCACTAATACTAAAGAGGATCCGATAGAGGTGCTTAATGCTCTAGAGAACTCTGATGATGTGTAGTAGAATAGGCCTTCTAGTGAGACAGAAAGTGGGAATGATATAGAGAATAGCAATGATACTGAGACTGCAAGTTTTGAAGATACAACTCTTGTAGTGACCTGGAACGAGGATGATAAGGGATATGAGATCCAAGAGAGCAGCCATGACCATGAATTGGTCTGCATCCTTACCAGTCTTCCGACATCTCCTCCTCCCCGAAAGGTATTCTCCACCATCTCTATCTTTTATCATTGCATGTGAATCTTCTAAAACACTGTGTCTTTGATGCAGGCTTCTCCCAGGAACATATTCCTTTTAGATAAGAACTTTGGAGAAAGCATGGAGGATTTCTCTTTTTTGGATCATACTTCTCTAGTGAAGGACATGCTTGGCACTTCTCCACCCCTTATGGTAGAGATTATTGTGGCCAAAGCCATTGTCACTTCCTTCCTAAGCCTTAATGTTTTCTCCCTAATCACTTCTCAAAAGGATACTTTCCCTGCTGCCCTGGCTGTCTTGAGGTTTGTTGATGCTCATACTTCCCCTAGTTTTGACTTCATGATAGGGGTGTGTTCCAAAGTTGCTTCTGCTTTTAGTTCACTAGAACAAACCTTCGCCCTCTCCTCCAATTTGACTTCTAAACTAGCATCTCTTTAAGGCCAAAAAGCAGAGTTGGAAAGTTCTATAGTATTGAAAGAATGTTGCACTACTTGGCTTAAGGAGCTAGGTACCGTTTATGACTAGAAGAAATAGAAGATTAAGGTCCTTTTGGCACAAGTGGTGGAAGAGGAAGCTGCCCTATAAGATTTGGTTCAACAAGGCAAGGAAGTTAAATTTCAGCATTCCTTTGCTCAATAAAAAGTGACATCTCTGAAGACTCATTTAGGATCTCAGTGCTAGGTGGCCCAGTAGTGGACTTCATAGCTTCGTCAATGTAAGGCCACTCACAAGAGTGTTCATGACTATTGGATGGAATTGAGATCCTATGACTTCTCTAGTTTGTAGCCTTTCAGTGATGATATTGAATTTTTGTGACCTTATGATGACTTCGACATTATATTGAGATTTTTAGTCAAACACTGTTACTTTTGCTTATATCTCTTGTACTTTTCTGCTTGATCATTACTTGATGCCAATGATGAGCATTGTTTACCCTAAGGTAGGTTTGCTCTTTTGAGTATGATTGTGATTGTGGCTCAAAAAGAGTGAACCTTTATGTGAAATGCCATATGTTTGATTTGATAATGAAAACACTGAACACTTGCACATAAAAGACATTACAACCATGCATTTACATTGATGACAAAGGTGGCAAGTGAGCCAACCTATTAATATTAAAGTTTAATGATGAATGATGGAATAGATGGATTCAATGAACAACTGCATAGATGCATTATAGCCATATATTGCATTTAGTGATCAAGGTGGCACTAGGCCAACCTCTAGGTATGTTGTGTGCTAGATCCTTATACGACATCCATAAATTGAAAAAGAAAAAGAATGGCCCTAAGGCCTACTGGTACAGCCTAAACAACTCATATTATCTTTAATGATCTAGAAAGTCACTATAGAGGCTGTTTGGGTTGGCCTATTCACTATTTCTTCAGCTGCTGTTGAGTCTAACATGTCCCATATGGCTAGGAAGTATCTCTTTAGGTACTTTCCATTAATATATCTCTTGTGAGGTTTTTCTTGTAGACTAAATAACCAGTAGGCATTCTAGGAATAACTTGGTGAATTTTGAATAGACCTTCCCAGTTAGGCAACCACTTACCAAACTCTTTGTCTTTCATGCCAATAGGTAGGATCACTTTCCACACCAAGTCCCCAACTTCAAACTTTCTCTTTTTAACTCTCTTGTTGTAGGCTTTAGCAACCTTTTTCTTTTGCATTGACATATTGTTGTATACCTGAAGTCTACCTTCATTAGAAAGTTCTAACTACATCATCATGACAGTAATGTATTCATCAGGAGTTAGATCATTTTGTCTAGCCACTCTCAACCATAGGACCACCACTTCTATAGGAATAACTGCATTATGGCTGTAAGTTAGTGAGAATAGGCTTACCACCCTAGTTGAGCTTCTCTTCAATGTTCTGTAAGCCCATAAGGTCTCAGATAGGATTCAGTGACAGTATCTAGGGTTGTCTTCTAGCATTTTCTCCAGGATCCCAATAAACACCTTATTTGAAGCTTTCGCCTATCCATTCGCCTGAGCATATAATGACATTGAGTTGATGAGCTTAATACCATAATCCTCTACAAAGTCCTTCATCTCCTTACTAGTGAACATAGTTCCTTGATTTATAGTAATTGTCTAAGGAATGCCAAATCTATGGATGATATTCTCCTTTATGAATTGAATGACATCTCTCTGTTCTGTTTTCTTCAAAGAGCTACCTCCACCCATTTAGTGAAATAATCTGTAGCCACTAGGATAAAGCTGTGGCCTTTAGATGATGCAAGATGTTTCTTGCCTATCAAGTCCATAGCCTAACCTCAAAATGCCCATGGCTTCACAATTGAATGCAGTTCTACTGCTGGAATTTTTTGAATGCCTCCATATTTTTTACACTGCTGGCAACCCTTAGAATATGTGATGCAGTCTTTTAGGATGGTCAGCCAATAATAGCCATGTCTCCTAATCAACCACCTTATCTTGACTCCTGCTTGATAAGCTCCATAGACCCTTTCATGCACTTACTTCATGACCTCTATAGTGTCAGGGAAGGATAGGCATCTGAGCATAAGACCATCAAACCTTTTCTGTACAGATCATCCCCTACCAGGACAAAGCTCAGTGCTTGAACTTTTAATTATGTAAGGAACTCTCTTGCCAGGATCTACCAAATACTTCTTCATCTCTGTTCCCCAGTCTCTAGTAATATTGGTGTATGTGCTAAACACCTCTAAGTTAATTCCTCTCTCTTCCATTGAAGGATGGAATGCTTTTCTATGACAATGAATTTGTGCTTCATCCCTTATTTTTATACCTGAGGCAATCTGAGCGAACTCATCAGCTTTCCAATTCAAATCTCTAGGAATATGTTCAAACTTAACAGTATGAAAATAATCAAGCAATTGGGTAGCAGTAGCAAAGTAAGAAATTAATATAAAGCTATTGCATTTATACTCCCTTGTTATCTGTCTAAGGACTAGTTGAGAATCTCCAATCACTTTCACACTTTTCACCCTAAGCTCTAGCAAAATTTCCAGCACGATGATTAAGGCTTCATATTTTGCCTGGTTATTTATGCATTCAAAAACCAAGCTGAAGGAGAGGACTGTCTTGGCTCCCTTTGGAGAAATGATGATATCCCTGCACCAGCTAATGCGTCTGTACTAGAACCGTCGAACTTCAATTCCCAAGGTTGAGCTTTTGTCACCAAAATCTCTAGTAGTGCCTCTTTCTATAACGTTTGCTAATTAGGGTTTAAGTAGAATAAATAAATAATAAGTGACTCAATGAGAAATTAAATAAATAGAATTGATTGATGTAGTTAATTTAGTTAAAATGGAACTAAGTGATTAGTTTGTTTAATTGAATTGATTAGTGAATAATAATAATAATAATAATAATAATAATAATAATAATAATAATAATAATAATAATACCTCACCATATAATTAGGAGACCCTTCCTAATTATATAGAGAAATATTACAATGCATGAGGGATTTAAAATTTGTTCTTGTAAACAACTTCGCATCATGGCCATGATGACTTAAAGTAAACATAAAGAAATAGTTTAT
>CATIWF010053097.1:0-63946 GCA_949630135.1 Balakata baccata
TGTTGTCCAAAGAGATTATTTCGTCTCAATCTCTTGTATCTAAATGTACCATACCCTCAATCATATTTTGGACACATTTGCACAATTTTCTTTCATTTTCTCTCTTTCTTATATCGGATATCTATAAATACACAAGCAACATCATTACATATTTCTTCACTTCCATACCATATATAACCTAAGCTAGCTATAATCCTAAATTGTCCAAAAACTCAATTTCTCATTGTCTTTTTTTTTTATTAAGAAAAGAAAAAAGAGAAAAATTCTTCCCTAATATAATATGGGTTCAAAAATTAAACCATTCTTCCCCATCATCATTCTTTTTTTCTCTATTATTGTTATTATTCCATGTAATAATTGTTTTCAAATTGATACCACTAGTGCCCTTAATGATTACCTTGAAGAAGCATCAAACCATGATACCCACCAAGCTTATCCTTCTTGTTTTAGCTCCATGGAAGATGGTCAATCCATAAATCTAAGAACTGATCTTCTGAACTTGAAGATATTTGACAAAGTTGGTACTACATCAACTTCTTCAGTTAAATCAGTTACTGTCGATGATTTTGGTGCTGAGGGCGATGGATATCATGACGACACAGAGGTATGTAATTAATATAACTTTAGCTTAATAATACTGGCCTAATGTGAAATCTTAAGTTCAAATATCTAGTCGGATCTTTGTACCAAAAAATATTTATATTATGCTTATTGTTAATCTGAATGATTATGGACTGAAATTTTGTCCTATAATTTAGTAATCTAGCTAGCTCTTTAATTTGTTCAGGCATTTGAGAAAGCTTGGGAGGAAGCTTGTTCTTATAATGAAGGAGCTGTGATTATTGTACCAGCTGAGAAACGATATCGTATCAAGCCTGTTAGATTCTCGGGTCCTTGCAAATCTAATCTTACCATGCAGGTAATTGAGAAATTAATGTTTATATAATGAAAGTATATGTATATATTTAAATGAGAAAAGGATATAATTATGGGAAATTAATTATTAATGGTAGATATATGGAAGCATAGAAGCATGGGATGATCCAAAGGAGTATGAGGAAGCTGGTAGACATTGGATTGTGTTGGATGAGATTGAGAATTTGAGAGTTGAAGGTGGTGGAACCATTGACGGAAATGGCGATGTTTGGTGGCGAAACTCATGCAAAATCAACAAGGATCTTGTAACTATATATCTTTTTCTCTTAATTACTCTTCTTATAACTAATAAAAATTGATTTTACCAAACTCATAACTTAAATTAATGAGAAAGTGTCACAAATTAATAAAATAATAATAATAATAATTTATTTAGATCATATTTATAATTTTTTTTAAAAGAAACTAGCTGTCTGTTTATATATATATATACTTTTTATGGAATTGGCTTAGCCCATCAACTTTTCATAGACTTAATTACAGGGAAGTTTTTTCCTCCATCGGCATATGTATCAATTAGCAACATGGGTCCTTTGATCCCACTATTTTGGGCAAAAAGAATTCACCCTATAAATTTATTTATTTTTTAAAATTCTAATTCTATTAATATACAATGATGATATAATTTATAAAAGTGAATGATTGCACTAGTTATTGATTGTATAGATAAAATTTAAGGACTTCAACTCATTACTCTCAATCTATTATTTCATATAATCATATTTTTTTTTATAAGGGTCAAATTAGAGATTTGAACACGAAATTTTATAGTTTTAGTCATCAGATCAATACTACTAAATTAAAGCTAAATTATTTATATATTTTTAAGTTATATAAATAGAGTCTTGCTAGAAAAGTATATATTCTCTTCTCATGTTATAATAAACTAATTTTTTTGTTGTTTTCTCATCATCTACAGCCTTGCATGGATGGACCAACTGTATGTTTTCTATCTCTGCACTAAAGATTTTCATTTTTTTTTTGTTCCAATCTTGAGAATCATATACACACTTTATACCTTAATTATTTGAAAATGAAAAGAAAAATAAGTGGGTATACATACAGGCTTTGACCTTCTACAAATGCAAGAATTTGGTAGTGGAGAAGCTGAAAATCCAAAATGCACAGCAAATGCATGTTTCCTTTGAAGGTAGCAAGAATGTCCAAGTCTCCAACCTTATGATAACTTCACCTCAGCATAGCCCCAACACTGACGGTATCCATATCACTCAAACCCAAAACATCCTCATTACTAACTCACTCATAGCTACAGGTAATTTATTACTTACACTAATTGATTAATTACTCCCTCATATAACTGATATTTTAGAAGAAATCTAAAATTTCATTTATATGCCGTTTTTATACAATTAATTAAATTTAAATTTTTTTCCCAATTTTTGTCCTATACTTATTAATCCAAAGTTATTAATGTAATGTGGAATTCCGAAGTCAAAACCAATAATATAGTCTTAAGTACTCATTTTCTCCTAATTTAAGGCTAATTAATAGCTTTTCAATCCAAGTAAAATCTCCTAAAATGTTAGTTATATAGGAACAGAGGGAGTATGTCAATTAATCAATTCATATTCAATCAATTAATTAACCCATTTTGTGATTAAAATCGACACATCAAAGGTGATGATTGTATCTCCATTGTAAGTGGATCTCAAAATGTACAAGCTAATCACATTACCTGTGGATCTGGACATGGAATCAGGTTAGATTCCAACTTCACATATATGATCTCTTCAAATTTTTATTAATTTAGTAATTAATTATTCATTTATTTACATACTAATTATGATTTCTTGTCTGTCTCCAGTATTGGAAGCTTAGGTTCTGGGAATTCCAAAGCTTATGTTTCAGGAATCACCATTGATGGTGCTAACATTTTTGGCACTACAAATGGTGTTAGGATCAAAACATGGCAGGTATTTTATTTTTCTTCCTTATTTTTTTGCTCACAATAAATTTTTTTTTGTCTTAATTATTCGGTTTAGATTTGTGCCGAACAGTTTCATTAAGAGGTAAAATACTTCATCTCAAGTTTTAAAGATACTGTATACCTCGAGACCTCTGTTTAAGGGAAAGAGCCGTTATCATTTTATCTCACTCATTGAGGGTCATAATAAAATTTTTTAATAAACTATGTTTAGGGTAAAATAGAAATGAATAATAAAAGCATATTTTCAAAGGTTAAATCTACAATTAATTTATTTTTAAAAAAAAATTGATGCAGGGAGGATCTGGAATTGCAAGCAACATCAAGTTTCAAAATATCAAAATGGAGAATGTCAGCAACCCAATCATAATAGATCAATACTACTGTGACCAAGACAAACCATGCAAAGAAAAGGTAATCAAAATTAATAATTAAATTAAGAAAGCAATACAATCTTTAATTTAATTTAGTAATTATATATATTGTTAAATTAAAATTAATTAAAGTGAATATTATTATTACAGAAGTCAGCAGTACAGGTGAAAAATGTGGTGTACAAGAACATAAAAGGGACAAGTGCTTCTAATGTGGCAATAAAATTTGAATGCAGCAAGAGTTATCCATGTCAAGGGATTTTGTTGCAGGATGTTAACCTTCAAACCCAAGGAGATCGAAACGCCAAAGCTGAATGCAAAAATGTCAATTTAGCTGAATTTGGAGTTGTTTCTCCACATTGTCCTTAAATTTAATTAATTAAATAATTTTCTATATAATATTCACATTGGTGTAATTATACATTCTCCAACAATATTTAATAATACATATTTATTTGATTATTATTACCATATTCAACAATAACTAGAAGATAAAAGGAAATCGCTTCTTTTATATATATATATATATATAAATTCTGACCGAAAATTCAAATTTGAAATTTTACGTTTAGATACAAACAAAATTGTTTCCTGCTTTGCCTAGTTACTAAATATATTTTAGAGCTAACAATTTTCAATTGGATTCTAATCAACCTAAATAAAAATTATATTTTAAAAAAATTGATCATGACTTAAATCTTATAAAAATATACACAATTTCTTGATATGATTTTTTATAATAATTTTTTTTGTTGGAGAAAATTCTTGATGTAAATCCCAAAATAGCTCAAGCGGGGATGTGAATTGAAATTTCAAGAATTTTTGACCTTTGTAAAAAATGTAAATTGAAATTTTAAAAATTTGTAACATTTGTAAAAAAGACTCACATTTCCTAAGTATTGTAATAGTATGTTGTTAGAATTCTAAATAGTTGATGATTTTTAAAAATAAAATAAATTTTTTTTGTTTCAAAACAGAAACTTAAAACTAAATGAGTTTTTATATCTCAAAAATATTTTGTTAAATAAATCACCACTTTTATTTAAAATAAAAACTTGAAATCTAACTTTGAGCACTTTGAAATTTATACAAAACTAATTTTGTCAATCATTTTTCGATCAAAATCAAATTTGAAAGATATTAAACAATAAAAAAATATAGATATTTAAAGCTGATATAGAAAAAAAGAGTTGAACACACTTGATTTATAATAATTCAACTTTCTTAGCTTACATCTATTTCTCGATATTCAATATCGAGAGTTTTTCTCCACTAATAACTATTTTTTCAAAGGCAAAAGTCAAGTCAATTACAATATTAAACAAAGTTAAACCTAAGCCATCTCTCAACAACCTCAAGTTTTTACAAAGTAAAATTTGACAAATATTTGATTAGCTTGAAATCTTATGTGCTAACCAACCCAAAATAAATTTTATAACTCTACTTGAAAACTTACAGTTCAAATATACTTTAATCAAGCTCAATTTTAAGACTCTAGGAGCTAAAGTGAAGAGAATGTCAAATGTAAAGCGCAAGTGGAAGGAAAAATTTTAAGGAAAATGAAGAACGAATTTTTTTGATTGATCTTATATTTTTCAACACTCAAATCATCTTTTCGACGTGTATTTATAGTTTTAGAATAGAAAACTAGCCAGTAGAGACAATAAATCACCTTTACAAAAACTAACCGTTATTTTTATCATGCAGCAAAATGCTGTCACGATTAACATACTATTATAATACTATATTTCTAACCGTTGAAAAAAACATTTTAACTTAACATTTTTCTAATATTTTTGAATTTCACTTTTGGCACACATCAAAATGACTTTACAATATAATCATAAAATATAATGTGATTGTACAAATGTTACAACTTTAAATCTGAAATTAAAATAATAAAATATCAAATTTTAATATCATGATTTTATAATCATTCAAATTTAGAATTTAATTGAATGCAGCATTCAAACCAACAGTAGCCGTCACCGGTTTCTGACCGGACGGTATATATATATATATATATATATCACTCTATTATCTTACAAGTAGCCGCCACGGTTTGAGGTTGAATCGGTCCGACCGGACAGTCCCGAATGTTTTTTTTTTTGGTCCTGTCAGATTTTGATAACACGGTGGATGTTGAAAATACGAAGTCCATATAGTAAAACTGTAAATCAAATGCCAGCTTAGCATCACCTTAGCACCACCAAGTCAACTTATAATTTTTCACTTGTGTAATTTCTAACCACTCCCTCGTGTAGAATAAAACGCGATCAAGTCGGCGTCATATTGGTAAATCCATGGCTCTTAAACAGCGAGTACAAATTTTTATGCACTTGCGGAGAGTAGTACTTACACGTACTCAATCAAATTCTGTCGGCTACTGCGCAAAAGCACAAAAGACTGTTGCTAAAGAACTAATAGAAACATATTAGTCCAATCATATATCGCCACGTCAGAAAAGATCAAAAGTGAGTATGCTTACGTGGGCAAATAGAATAATATCACCATAACTTGCACTTCAAGTTCCACCTTCAAGAACAATCAATTTACAGTTTTCTTGCAGCTTTTTATTTTTATTTTTAATTTCTTTCTGAAATTAATAATTTTGCTTAAAAAAATGAAATGGGGACAGAGAGCATGGATCTAAGTGTCGGTCCTTGTCTGTCTCCCGCTCTCATTTAGTGTCGGTGACTCGGTGTGTATATGTGAGAGAGACTGTTAAGCTTTCGCTATTGGGATTTTGTTTTATTTTGGTTAGGTTGGCTTAAAAATCTAAATGATGGATACATTGCTCCTATACTTGAATTAAACAGGGTTTTCTGCTATAAATCTGGTGCGTTAATGAGGTCTTAAGAGTTGTGGGGTTCGGATTTGAGCTGTGGATTGGTTTCTGAGCGGTTCAAAGGAAAATGGATCTGCAAGGAGATCCAGGAGAATGGGTTAGTGTAATTTCGTTTCATATTTTGATGAATTTGATTTAATGCTACATTTTCTGTGATTTTATTTGTATTTGAATTTTTACATCAATGGGTCACCTTTATTGAATCGCATATAATTATTGTTCGCTGTTCTTCATGGGTTATGGAAATTGGATTGGAAGTTTCTGTCTTTGTCCCCGTGATTTGATCAATGATACAACGAGGAAAATAGATCCGGATCCAAATGTGTTTTATTTCTGCATTTAGGTCAATGAATGATGATTCCATTAAAAAATTAAGGATATTCAAGCTATGTGAAAATTATGAATTCTTGTGGAGTTCAATGAATGCAATTTTAAAATCTGGAATGCTTTTCCTAATTTCACGATTGACTAAGTTTTCTGCTTTCGATACAGCCGAAAAATGTAAAACAAACTGCCATCCAGGTCTGTCAGATTTGCAGTGATAATGTTGGCGTGACTGTGGATGGAGAGCCCTTTGTTGCTTGCCATGTTTGCGCTTTTCCTGTTTGCCGTCCATGTTATGAGTATGAGAGGAAAGATGGTAATCAGTCTTGCCCTCAATGTAAAACCAAATACAAGAGGCATAAAGGTTAGTCCTGCGACCTTAATAGCTCCTTTTGCAATCTATGAATTGATAATTAATTAGTGAATATGTTTTGATTGCTTATCACCACCAGGCAGTCCTCCAATTCGTGGTGAGGAAGTGGAAGATGCTGATCTCAGTTATGTGGAGAATAAGTCGACCAATAATGCATCAAGAGTCCAAGATGAGAAAAAAAATATAGAGCGTATGCTTGGCTGGGATTCTAGCTCTGGTCGGAAAGATTATGTTCCATCCACAATTTATGACAAAGATGTTTCTCTTAATCATATTCCTTATTTGGCTGGTAGACATTCGGTAGGTCATAGGATTGTTTATACTTGTTTTCAAAAATTTTTAACTATCTTTTCAATATTGATATTAACAGCTGATTACATTTATATTTAAGGTTTCTGGGGACTTGTCAGCTGCGTCTCCTGAGCGATACTCCATGGCTTCTCCTGAAAGTGGTAGTAGAGGTAAGAGTCTATTTTAATTGAAAATTTCTGTCTCTTATTGATTGTTTCTATATTTTGGTTCAAATATTTGATTTCATTGCACTATCTGGTTATAGTTAACATTAGGATTGGAGATCCAGCAAGGGAGTCCGGCACGTCTGGTTTTGGTAATGTTGCCTGGAAAGAGAGGATCGATGGTTGGAAGATGAAGCCGGAGAAGAATCCTGCTGCTCCAATGAGTGTTAGTAATGCACCATCTGAAGGCAGGGGTGGAGGAGATTTTGATGCCAGCACTGATGTCCTTATGGATGATTCTTTATTGTAAGTTCCTAAATGGAGTGGAATGTATGACTGTTCCTTTTATCTAGTGCTTAAGCATAATCATCCTAACTGCATTCCTTTTACTTTGCAGCCTTTATGAGACATCTCTCTTGGAATATGCCTTGAGTTTACATTTATAAGTAGAAATAACTTTAGTTATTAAAATCATGTTTCATATTGGATGATTTGCACTTCTTTGTGGTTAGATAATATGAAATTTGGGGAGGGTGCTTAACAAGAAAACCTGAAAATAGTAGAAAAAAGTTTACATTGTTAGGAAATAAGGTATCCATGAAATTGAAATATTGATTATTAATGGTTTTCCACCCAAAATTTGCAATATTAATGAGTGTGTATCTGGTCCAAAATACCTTATACATATATGGGTGTCCTTGTCAGAATTTACAATGTTCCACTTTGTTCATATGGTTTGCCTAATATAGGACTATTTTTCCAGATATTATTGGATTCATGGGGCTTTTCATGCGATAAATTTAATGTTAGTATAGGTTTGTTATATAATAGCTATTCAAAATTTGTCTGATCATCAGCCAACAATAGCAGTGAGTGGCACATTTTACCTAATAAACTCAGGTTCCTGATTATGTATTGGCAGAAGAAGCTTGTTTTTAAGATGGTTTTTTTCTTGTGTTCAAATTAGGGAAAATGATCCAGCAGTTGATAGTTCGTTAACTACTATATTTCTTATTTTATAATGCAGGAATGATGAAACCCGCCAGCCTCTCTCAAGGAAAGTTTCTGTTCCTTCCTCTAGGATTAATCCTTACAGGATGGTTATCGTTTTGCGGCTTGTTATTCTTTGCATTTTTTTGCACTACCGTATAACAAATCCGGTGAGGGATGCCTATCCTTTGTGGTTGATATCTGTTATATGTGAGATATGGTTTGCAATGTCATGGATATTGGACCAGTTCCCTAAATGGCTTCCTGTGAACCGTGAGACATATCTTGACAGGCTAGCTCTGAGGTAACTTTATGCCTTTTCCTATAATTATCATTCAGTATTTTACATTTCGTCAAAAATTTCATGGAAGAGTTGCTTATTGATTTCTTATTTCCTGACAGATATGAGAAAGAAGGAGAGCCATCTCAGTTGGCTGCAGTTGACATTTTTGTCAGTACGGTGGACCCTTTAAAGGAACCTCCACTTGTTACAGCCAATACAGTCCTATCTATTCTTGCAGTTGACTACCCAGTTGACAAAGTTTCTTGCTACGTTTCTGATGATGGAGCTGCTATGCTGACATTTGAAGCGTTGTCTGAAACATCTGAATTTGCTAGAAAATGGGTTCCTTTCTGCAAGAAATACAGCATTGAACCTCGAGCACCAGAATGGTACTTTGCTCAGAAGATTGACTACTTAAAAGATAAGGTTCATCCATCATTTGTAAAAGACCGCAGATCTATGAAGGTATGGCCTTTAGGTGTCAATTATTATATATTCTCATTGTCCTAGAATTGTCATGTTTCTTATGTTTCTTACTGCTAATAATTGTGATGCAGAGAGAGTATGAAGAATTTAAAGTTCGGATTAATGGGCTTGTTGCAAAGGCACAAAAAGTTCCTGATGAAGGATGGGTGATGCAAGATGGTACACCTTGGCCTGGCAATAACATCAGAGATCATCCAGGAATGATTCAGGTTTGTTGATTGCAGACTGAATTTTATACATGTTGTGGGCTTTTATATGCATTGCTGGATGCTTTTTACAAGCTTTACAGTATAATCACATAATTGAAAACTCTTGCATTCATAATTGTTTATTTTTACTACTTGCAGTTTTTTAATTGATAGTCTTTCTTAGTTGCTGATTGTGATTCTCATCTAACTGAAGTTTAAGCAGCTTTATTTCTTATTATACTCGTGTTTCTTTGTGGTTTTGTGTAATTATTTGCAGGTTTTCTTAGGCCATAGTGGAGGATTTGACAGCGAGGGTAATGAACTTCCCCGATTAGTGTATGTGTCTCGTGAGAAGCGCCCTGGTTTTCAGCATCACAAAAAGGCTGGTGCTATGAACGCTCTTGTAAGTAGTCAGTATGACAGTATGCAAATCTTGGGTTATGTCAAGAAAGTTGTTGGTGCTAACTATCTATCTGTCTCCATATAGGTGCGCGTTTCAGCAGTTCTCACCAATGGGCCCTTTTTGTTAAATCTGGATTGCGATCACTACATAAACAACAGTAAGGCATTGCGAGAGGCAATGTGTTTTCTAATGGATCCTAATCTTGGTAGATCAGTTTGTTACGTCCAATTTCCCCAGAGATTTGATGGGATCGATAAAAATGATCGATATGCCAACCGTAACACTGTTTTCTTTGATGTAAGCTATTAAAGCAATCTTTGACATGGATCTCTTTTCCCCTGTTTTTTCATTTCCAGATAATGCGCATCATGCAAATTTTTTCATGTCACATATGATAGCTAATTGCTTTCATTTCTTTGTTGACTTTTGTGCTTCTAGATAAATTTAAGGGGATTGGATGGTATCCAAGGTCCAGTATACGTGGGTACAGGTTGTGTTTTCAATAGAACAGCCTTGTATGGCTACGAGCCTCCTCTCAAGCTAAAGCATAAGAAACCAGGATTGCTCTCTTCATGCTTTCGTGGATCACGAAAGAAGAGTTCTAAATCAAGCAGAAAGAATTCTGGTAAGAAAAAATCGAGCAAACACATGGACCCTACTGTGCCAGTGTTCAATTTGGAAGATATTGAAGAAGGGGTTGAAGGTAAGTTTTTTATTTTGCTGCTCATAACTGCACACAGTATATCAGATATGCTAACATCAATTTCATAAGTTCGATGATAAGTTAGTACTATGAGTTCTATCCAAAATAATTTCAGAAGTCATATTGTTAGATATGTTCATAAGCTATTTTTCTTGAAGTTTTTTGAGTTTGAATTTGTTTCGTTATGGAGGATTTACTTGTTACTCAAAAAACACAAGCATATGGAGTTGTTGGATTCAAAAACAAAGATGAAACTACCATTTATGATTTTCTTTTATGGAGTTTTCAAAACAGAATCTTTGCAGGAGGGGGAAATGCTGATGTAGGGATGATGATTCATGTAGTTTCCCCTTTGTTTGCGATACTGATTTTTCTCCAAATATTTTTAACAGGCGCCGGATTTGATGATGAAAAGTCACTGCTCATGTCTCAAATGACACTTGAGAAAAGGTTTGGTCAATCAGCTGTGTTTGTAGCTTCAACACTTATGGAGAATGGTGGTGTTCCTGAGTCTGCGACTCCAGAGTCTCTCCTCAAAGAAGCCATCCATGTCATTAGTTGTGGCTATGAGGACAAGACAGATTGGGGAAGCGAAGTATGTAAACCTTTTTTCTTCATTTTCTCTTAATGGAATTACTTTCCTGGTTTCTTTTCTTGCGGTATAAAGATGGACAACACACTTGGGATCAGAAAATAAACAAGCACAATGTGCACATTAAAGTTTTTATAGGAGCATAATCTCCATAACTTACGAGTTGATGTTTCTTGATGCAGATTGGATGGATTTACGGTTCGGTTACAGAAGATATCCTTACGGGATTCAAGATGCATGCTCGTGGTTGGAGATCAATCTACTGCATGCCAAAGCGACCAGCCTTTAAAGGATCTGCGCCTATTAATCTTTCTGATCGTCTAAACCAAGTGCTTCGGTGGGCTTTAGGTTCGGTTGAAATTCTTCTAAGTCGCCACTGCCCTATATGGTATGGGTATAGTGGAAGGCTAAAATGGCTCGAGAGATTTGCTTATGTAAATACTACAATTTATCCTGTCACATCTATCCCACTTCTTGCCTATTGTACATTGCCAGCCATCTGTCTTCTCACAGGAAAGTTCATCATTCCACAGATCAGTAACATTGCCAGTATCTGGTTCATATCCCTCTTTCTTTCAATCTTTGCGACAGGTATTTTGGAAATGAGATGGAGTGGTGTTGGAATCGATGAGTGGTGGAGAAATGAACAGTTTTGGGTTATTGGAGGGGTGTCAGCTCATCTTTTTGCTGTTTTCCAGGGCCTGCTGAAAGTACTAGCAGGAATAGATACCAACTTTACAGTCACTTCAAAAGCATCTGATGAGGATGGGGATTTTGCTGAGCTTTATATGTTCAAATGGACAACTCTTCTCATCCCACCAACTACTCTTCTGATAATTAATCTAGTTGGAGTAGTTGCTGGAATTTCCTATGCCATTAACAGCGGCTATCAGTCTTGGGGACCACTCTTTGGCAAGCTATTCTTTGCTTTCTGGGTGATTATTCATCTGTATCCCTTCCTGAAAGGTTTGATGGGACGACAGAACCGAACACCTACCATTGTTGTTGTATGGTCAATTCTGCTTGCTTCTATATTCTCTCTGCTCTGGGTTCGAATTGATCCTTTCACAACCCAGGTGACCGGCCCTGATGTTGAGCAGTGTGGAATCAACTGCTAGAGGATGACATAGTTGTTGCTGGGATAGAGAACATGTTTGGAATAAGATTCCGGTTGGAAGAATTTCAACTTTGAAGGTACAATAAGCTTAATGCTTTTAGCTTTGTGTAGTATTAGTACCAAAGATCTGATATATATTTCTAGTCCTTAAGAATTAATGCAGATTTGTTTTGTTGCCTTCTTAGTCTATCTCAACTGATTATTCTTTCTTTCTTTCGTTCTTATGTTTTTAATTTTGTAATGTAACGGTACCAAAGCAGTTAGCTGTTGAGATTGCTATTTATTTATGTATGCAATGCTAAAAATAAAAATTATATTTCTCAATTGTTGATTACTAGAAATTAGAAAATGCTATTGAGTTGATAATTAAATATCAATTTGCACTAACCAACTATAACTTTTTAAAAAACCAAATAAACGAGAATTTGCCTGGAAATTGATTCCAACCTAAAAAAAATTCAAATTTATTAATCCAACTTTAAACTAAAAATTAAAGACGGCACATATATATAGGTTATGTTTGACATTGTGTTTTATTTTTTATAATTGCTTTTGGTCCGGAAACAATCATATAAATTGATATGTTTTTTCAACACAAGGCATCACTCTCTTCGGACATAGTTGCAACATTTTTTTGTGCATTGGAATTTTTTTTGTTTAAACTCCAACAATCCTTCTTCAAGTGACATTTTTTGCCACAATGGTAGTACTTTAGGTTCTCTTTCTTGCTTCTTGACTTTGTTGACCTACCTTGATCCTAGCTCCCACTTGAGCTACATTCCATTGATCTCCCTCTTATCACCGTCAGGGCCTCCGCTTGTTGGAAACCCGAAAAATAATTCCAAACTATGTAATGATGTAGATAGTGTGTGGAAATATATCAAAACTGATAGAATTTACAGCACAAACCAAACAAGGGTTTCTATGGTGCATCCAGTGTAATTTACATCAAATGCCTTAGAACTATTAGATCAACTTTTAATCTCAATCACTCATTATTAATGAATGAGATTAAAAGTTGATAATCCAATAATTTTGAGACATCCGGTATAAATTACACCAATACACCACATAATTCTTCCAAACCAACATATTTCCTCAAGAAATATGTGAAAGAGCACATAATGATTGTTTAATTTTATTTCGGTCGTAGATAAGAACTACCAACGGTAATAATTTGAAGAATTTTAAAAAGCCTAGTGAGGTGAACGTTATAGCTTTTGAAAAGGCATTAGTCAAAAAATATGTGTGCACAAAAAGTTGCAATTTTGCTTTTACAGCAATTGGCGTTTTATTAGCCCTTATGTTAATAATGCTGCACTGCTTTACAGTACTGCAGAATTAGTGGAAAAGATCCTGCATGCTGCATTTCTTTGTTTTTTTTTTCCTTTTTTGAGGGGGGCTCCTGAAATTATGGCTGAGTTCCCACTAGCTCTCAAGTGGCCCCTATCTAACCTGACATGCATTTATATTGTTGTCTTAAAAGATGAAGTTTGTGATTAATATGTTCTTTGAATCTTGTCAAAAGCTGTATTTTACCCTGTAAGTTAACTGTTGAAGTATGATATTGAACTAAAGATCATTCGTTCCCTTAGAAAGGAAAAAAAAAAAAAAAAGTGTGGATGAATTAACACTTGAATTTTCTAGTTTAACTAGAAATTTCGAATTTGAATCTAAGTATGAAACTATTTTAAAACTATTTTAAAACTATTTCGGCTTTAGTTTTACATAATATGCTTAGAATTAATCTAGGTTATAATTTCCATTTTTTTTAACAAGATTCCACTTTATATCTCAAAATACATTTCTAAGTGTACTAATTGAGTGGGCTCAATTGGTAGATTCGAAATTTCTTTTAATGATTAAGAACGGCTATAATTTGAACTCTACAGGCAACAATTATTCTCAAGGGATACAGCGACCATATTTTACAGTATAGCGACCAATTTTCTTTTTCCGTCGCTAAAGCCTGGTCCGCTATAGCGATACTAAATTCATTACAGTTAATAGCTCCACAGGCTTAGCCTAGTGGAGTGGCATCTCCCCTATAAGCTCAGGTTCGATTCCCCCCTCCCCCACGTTTGTTAAAAAAAAAAAAAAATGATATGCTGCAACTAGATAGCTAGCCTTAAGAATATATGATATGAAGATGACTATTACAACAGTTTAAGCTGCACAGGAATAATTAATATCTCTATTCAGCTAAGGCAGTATGAATTAATGTGTGTAATATATTCCTGCAGCACTCCCACATCGATCATATGCTCAAGAAAAAAAAATAATGATGTCTTAAATAATACTTAATCTGTTACCATTTTGTTCACTTCTTGGCCTCTTCTGTGGGTGGTTTTGCTTCTTGAGGAGGCGGCGGCGGCGGAGGAGCAGCAGGCACTCCACCGTCAATGCAATTTCTACACCTTCTTTCAACCCAACCTTCTATGTCATGATCCCCATTGGCCCCAAAATGCCTTCCTCCACAAAGCCTGGCAATAATACCTGCAATAACACCCACTATTGTGATCACAGCAAGCACAACCACCAGTGTTTCAATTGACCGGTGAGAATAGCGGTTAGGCTCTACCACTGCTGGTGTTGGTGGAGGCGGTGGCATATCTATAGGTTGCAACTGGTCTTGTAAACTTGCCTTGAACAACCCCATGAATATGATCTGTATTTGGCTGGAAAAAAAATATTTTCTTGTTTTTTAGAAGAGAATATGAGATGGTGCAATATGGCAAGAAGAGGAGTAGATGAGCAGAAAAATAGGCAGTTGATAAACTGAAATAAGGTGGTGCTAAAGGCAGTGGGTGTATAAGCGAGACTATAAGTATCAAAGAAAAAGCACAGATGAGGGTAAAGCAGTAGCGAAGCAATTGAAAGGGGCAAATATCAAAATAAATCCCGAATTTTGTGTCTTTTTGTAATTATATCTGATTCTATAGAAATTTTGTTTAAATTATATGAATTTATATTTTCATAAAAAATTTAGTATCGGTATCTTGAAACCAGTTTTTGAGCCTAACGATGTGGTTACATAAAATCATAATAAAAATGCAACTTGATTGATAGAAAGAAGTATTTAATTTTACATGTATGCATAGAATAAAACATTTCACCTTAAATTGGATTACATACTTCTAAAAGAATCATATACATTGTTAAATTTTATTACTTTGATGTTTTAAAAATCTTTTGAACTGACATTGTACAATCTTTTTTATTCAGCATAAGTTCAAAGAGTATTCCAATTCTAAAATGTCAGTTATTCAGTATCAATATATCTTTGAATTTTTCTTATACAAATCTATTGATTTCTCTTCCCAATTTGTCCTTATCCCTACATCACATGCCAATGTCCATCAATTCATTATGCAAACCCCAAGAACCGAAGTGTAATTTATTCATCTATTTTACCCTTCTTACCTTTCTGTATTACTTTCCCAATTTGTCCTTGTTGCTCGCTATTACCTTTTTTTTTTTTAAATATGGTATATAGAGTGTGCCGAGTATGAGTTTGAAAATTTGAAAGGTGGTAAATTACTTCTTCAAAAATTTTTAAATGTTGTATATTCATTACTCAAATTCAAAATTTTTAGTTAAACTGAAGTAGTTTGTGTATCAACTCCTTACAGTTTCAGGTTTTGCTTGCTATTATCTTTGTGGCTTAGAAATGTGAGAACTTTATAGATTTCAGTCTCTCACTGCCTCCAGTTGGCAATTTTGTCAACTTGTCAAGTGTTTTCTTGATAGGTGTAAATCACCTATAAGAAATCTCTTAACCTTTCTTTCACATTGACCTTTCAGTGGGCAAGTCCTGACCTAAATGCATACACACCCATGTGGTAAATTCCAGAGACTGATAAAAATAGATAGATATCCCTCTTTGCATTTCATGTTTCCATAAAAGTATTTTTAGGTATGTTTTCTGAAAGGAACACTAGGAGATAAAGCTCTTATTAGGTCATAATTATGGCAAGGGACTATAGTAAATGTATTTAATTCAGGTTAATAATTTCTGCCAAGGACCTGATAGGCTGATACTGTGAGTATTTCTGTTCAGCATTATTTATTTCTGCCCATTTGAAGGTAGAAAGTGTTCTTTCAAGAATTAAATGCAAAGTACAACTTTTTAAGTTTGGTTTGCATTGGAATATATGAATGTGTAATAAAGTAAGATATATGTTATTTGTGAATTTTGGAATTTGAATATCTAATCGGATTTTTCTATTAAAAATAATCTTTTTTTTTTAATAAGAGAATGATAAGGAAAACCATAGTTCAATTAATAGCTTCTTTTATTATTTAAAAGTATTAGAAAGTAAGATTAAATATTAATAAAAATTAAAGATTATATAAACACACTTCTCATAAAGGAGATAAAATGAGTAGATAATAAAGAAAAATATTATTTGGTAATTAATATAAAAGTATGAATGAGGATAAAAATAAAAAAAATAAAAACTTTAATTCTCTTAGGCTACATTGTTTGCAGAAAATAATATATTTCTGGAAAATATTTTCTGAGCTTAAAAAATAATTTATTTTCTATTGTTTGGTAATTTTAAGGAAATTATTTTCTAGTATTTGGTATATTTTGAAAAATATCATTTTTTTTTGCATATAAAAAGCTATTAAAATATTTAAGACTTCTTAAAATTTTATATTTTTAGTTTATAATTATGTACAAAAGAAAATTACATAAAATAATAAATTTTTTAAAAAAATTTATGGTGACCTACAATTGGCTATGGGTGGTGACCAGAGACTACTGAAAGTGATTTTCAGTAGCTAATATATTAATTAATATATATTTAGTTTGTTTTAGTATAAAAATATTATTTTTATAAATGTGTTAAGATTCTAAAAATAATTTTTCATTTTCAAAATAAGAAGTTATTTTTCTGAAAAACTGTTTAGTTTTTTCTTGGACTAGAAAATATTTTATGTAGACTAATTTTTCTGAATACACCAAATGTAAAAGAAATCTAAAAAATATTTCTTAGAATATATTTTCCGTAAAATAAATGGAGTCTGAATCCTCCAAATGGGGAATTGCTCAAATTTGAGAAGAAAATAAGGATTTACAACCCTTTATATAACTCTCAAAAATTTGATGAACTTCACATCTTCTCTCTATGCTGTATTCATCTACCTTATTCTCCATTACCCTAATCCAAGTAATTCAATAAATGGAGTGTTTAATTTAATGGGGGATTGAATATAAATAGGTTTGAATTCAATTAACAATTTAAACATTCTTCTTTCCATGCTTTTTGTGGAGTATATTATGTTTTTTAAATTTTAAATAAAATTATATTTTTAATAATTTTAAACTATTCAATGAGTTATAACTAAAATGTATGTATTGATAAATATGATTTTTTTTTATTTTTCCAAGACTAATAATGAATAATACTATATATGTTTTTTTAAAATATATTTCTACCAATCAATTATCATAAAATCCAACTTAAATATAATTAGAACTCAAAAATTAAAATTTTTATATTAAGAATTTAACAAAAGTATATACATTAAAAAAGTTATTTAAATTTTTTAATTATAAATTATAAATACATAATAGAAGAGATAGTGGTTGGTTTTTCATTTGTATTTTGGGCATTGAATAGCCCAATTAGTGCAGGATAGCCCAAAGACAACATTTATCAAATCTGAATGTCAACCCCAATCCTTGGACTTGGACCAAAATCCATGTCTGAATTAGGCTGATTGGCTCCAGCAGAAAAGAAAAGAAAATAACAGTTGATACGACTTGGGCAAGGACTCTTTCCCCTTCATGGAACTTTCCATTCCACGCTCCTATATCTGGATGAAGTCCTATATACGCGGACTTGAAGAAGCAAAACAAATAAGCTAACAAAAGGATTAGATTTTTGGACATCGAATTCCATAATCTCGGAGGAATTCTCGGAATTCAATCTGGTTCTTTTTTCATCCAAAATCCTAATTTCATTACTTGGGTTCCGAGATTTCAATAATGGGAACACCGGAATTCCCCAATCTTGGTAAACATTGCGCAAAAGAAGATTGCAAGCAGATTGATTTCTTACCTTTCACTTGCGATTGCTGCAGCCAGGTACCCTCTAATTCCGTTCTGTTTTCTTGTTCAAAGCAAATACTTTATTGGGTTAGAGTTGAATTTGATTTTAAATCTTTTGTTTCTTTTATTTATTATTTTGGGATTCGATTTGAATTGGAAGAAAATAGTTGTTGGATGATGAAGGCCATTGATTGATATTAAGCTATCCGGGAGGGGATTTCACATTATATTTTCACCTGAGACCCAGTTTCTTGTTTAGGTATTCAATCAATGAAAACCATGTTCAAAGTACCATATGCGATTGGGTTTGAACAAATTAACGAAAAGTTTCTTTTTCTTCTAACTTGATTATGCAGAAGAATGCGTCAAAGTTGAAGCACTTCTTCGGGCATTTTCAAGCGCCTTGAAGATGGTTAAATGGGTTAATTCTTGCTTCTGCATTCTATGCTCAATGTTTGTTCATTTGTTTGTCGACTTTGTACTTCTTATTAGTGTGTTCTGTTATAGATTGTGATGAGTAAAGGTTTGGTCTTTTTAGCCAGTTTGTGCTGCTCTAGTGGGATGTTAATGATGCCCCTTTTTTTTTAGGGGTGGGGGAGGTGGGGGAGGAAAAAAAGAAAGCTTTGATTCCTCTTTGTATGATACTGAAATTTTACTTTTGCTATAGGATTTTGGGTAACTTTAAAAAATGAACGGCTGAGGAAAAACTCCAGCTTGTATTGGAATGAGAAGGATATTGTTGTATTCCTGATCTTTAATTATATTTTGGAACAAAGATTGTGTTATTATATGTATTCTTAGGAGGCACAAAAAGTTGATGGCGCAAATAGCAATTCCTTTTGGTTTTATCAAAGTTTAAGTTCGATTGTCCCTTGTTCTTGCCAAGATATTGATCATGCAATGCCATAAAAATTTAGTATAATGATATTATTTAATTGATTTGTTATGCAATAAATGAGGAGAATTTTTTGGCAGATTAGCGTGCTTGTCTTACCTATGATGAATACAATGTCAAACCATGTAATTACCTCTGGTGTTTGCTTAAAATCCTATTTTGTTGTTTTGGTCAGATATCTTGCATCATTTTTGTACTTGCTTTTTTTTTTTTATTGTATATTTTTCATCTCCAATTTATCATTTTTAACCCTAATAAAACTTGTTGATTTATGCTAATTATATACTTGTAAATTTTTGTAGGTATTTTGTTTGGATCACAGAAGCTATGCTCAGCACAATTGTCCAAAAGCTAATAAACAGGATGTTACTGTTGTCATCTGTCCATTGTGTGCAAAAGGAGTTCACCTGAATCCCAGTGAAGACCCAAACATCTCTTGGGAAACTCATGTTAATACTGAATGTGATCCATCAAATTATGACAAGGTCACTAAGAAGAGAAAATGCCCTGTCCATGGTTGTAGGGAGGTCCTTGTATTCTCAAACACAATCAAATGTAGGGATTGCACCATTGATCATTGCTTGAAGCACCGGTTTGGACCTGACCACAGTTGTCCTGGACCGAAGAAACCTGAGTTGGGTTTTCAATTTTTAAGTCTCCTAAATAGAAGTAAGAAGGAGGAATCGAAGCCTAATCAAACACCAGCTGCATCTTCAGCTAAGTGGGCCACAGTCTTTCGGAATGCGGCTTCAACTGTTCGAGCGTCAGCTGAAGCAGGCATGTCAAAATTGAGTACTGAGATCAACCAAGCTTGGCAGACTGCAAAAACTGGTGCAGGCCCGAGCAACGAAAGCAGGCTAGAGGAGGAGTGTCCACAATGTGGTGCAAGGTTTGTCTCAGTTACGACTCTGGTGGAGCATGTGCAGAAGGTGCACGAAAGGGGTGGGAACCAATCTCGCGTAATAAAGTTGCCAGTAGATGTATGCCCCAAGTGCAGTAGAGGTTTCCGTGATCCTGTGGCGCTAGTGGAACATGTCGAGAGGGAACATGCAGGTTCTTCGAGAGCTTAGCAAGTTTTGATTGCTAAAACTGCAAAATGTCCCTTCTGGATTATTTGTTATTGTACCTGAAAATATTCAATTGTGGTTTGCTTTCATTCATGTGAGCTGCAGGAGTGCAAAACACCTTCTGTGCATTGAATCATTATACGTAGGGGAGTTTCTACCTGAAAACATTCATATATTTTCCACAATCTTTCCATCTCGCTAGAGAATACATTGGATTTGCATTTTAAGACTGCACTGCAGTTATGAATTCAAATCAAAGCTATGGGTATGTAAAGGGGATATTTGTAGCATTCTCCTAATTTAAATCCTAATTTTAACCCGATCTGACTTAAATTAGAAGAAATTTTTGTTCGGTTCAGATTGGTTTATTCGATTTTTGAGTCAATTAACAAAACAAATTATCCAACTCTAATTCGAATTCAACCAAGTGAATTAGTCCACCGACTCCTCCCTTCCCAAAAATCTCATCCAAACCTGACCCGACTGACTTGAATAACCTGAACTGAATTCGTCAATTCCAATCAATTCGGATTGATTTTGCTCACTTCTGCTCATATCAAGTATTGTGAACCAAGTTTAAGAGGTTTTATGGGGAGCAAAAGGATAGAATACATCAAATTACACGAGAGTATTATATAAACTTCAAACTTTTTTTTCCTTTAAAATTCCACCATGAAAATAAAAAGTTCTAAATTGAAAGAATATATAACTGAAGTTGAAATATAACGAATGTTTGAAGAAAAATGCTACTTATTCTATCTGTTTTTTTACCCATTTTCTGTCCATTTGAAATAAAGTATCAGTACTTTTCAACTAACAAATTTGAATTGATCAACTTGCAATAAAATATAAATACTTTCCGGCTAAAAATAAATAATGATACAAATAAACTGGAGTATGTATCCTTAATGATGTTTAAATTGGTGGAAAGTTTTCCTGATGAAGGACGGCAAAGACTTGACAGCTTTTGAGTTATGAGTATTCTTCCACATGGGGTGAATTTGAAGATCATAAGCTGTACATGCCTAGTATTAATGGAGAGACAATTGAGTAGTTGCATTTAATAATGTGAACTCTCTCCGTTGATCATTTGTTTAATGAGTTGGTGATGTTTTTGTTAATTATTTCTTGAGTTTACTTCAAGGTATGGCAAGCAATTAAACCATCTCCCTCCCTTTATTATCATTTTTAAAGTCTTTCTTTGTGGCATCCATTACTTTCTGTCTCTAGCTCTTCATCTCTGGCCGAAAATGCCATTGAAATTGTGGTTTGATGGTTGAACCAGTTAAAAGCCTAAGTTCTAGAATATGTAGCTATACATAATTTTATCTTTTGTGATCACTTAATTGGTATTTTTATTGTGAAAATTAGGAGAATACCCGAGTTTCAATCTACTGGCTATCACCCATCGATATTAGTGTGAATTTAATATCTATACGGTGAGTGCACTCTAAGGGGCGCACAACCAGCAGTTTGAGTCATATCCATTTAAAGGTGAACAATTATTCCCTTTTAACTTTTTAAAATGTACGTAATAATATGTAAATTTATATTATTTTTAAGTTTTGCTCTATTTAAAGAATATTGAAAGTTTATTTTTATATTTCATACTTAAATTTCTAGCTTTTTTTCTTTTCCAACTTAGAGATCCTAATTCCACTACTGCATCCTGACCTTCTAATAAACAAAAAAAAAATAATTTTATCTTTTAATATATGTATGTATATTTGATTATTCTCTAATGGGATGTTTCATTTTGATGGATGAGATACTAAAAATCATAAATTAGAAACTTTTTTTTTTTTGGTCTAACCGGAAACTTTCAATTATACTAATTCCGAACCGGAATTTTCCGCAACAAAATTTTCTATTTTGGGCACTAATTAGGATCAAAATTAAATTTTTATAATTGGAATTTTTAAAGAGAAGAGCCGGTAATAACTGTCAAAGTTTGTAGGCAGGTAGAATAAAGGATTAGGCCCCATTGAATAAGGGCGTGTTTGGATGTGTATGTAATTGTAAGTTCTCCATCATTTGAGATATGGTTGGCGCCGGCTCTGTTTTGCAAGCAATTTTTAGAAAGATTTTGTTATTCGTTTTTATGAGGTTATAGATTTATTAACAATAGAGATGTATAGAGAAAGAAAGAGAGAGATAATCTCATTAAATTCAGCGGTGCTGAAATTGCTGAAAATCCGGCGCTTCTCTCCCATGGCTTAGACTCATTTTCAGCCTCTGGTCTGCTCTTCCTGCTTCTCATCTCGAGGTAAATTTTCTCATTATCCTATGATCATTTATCCATTTTCTTCTCTTCAATTTCCTCTTTCTCTTTGTTTGCGATTTCTGAGCTTATAATTCTTAGATTCTGTAGTTATTAACCTCTTCTAATTTGCAACATACATTGCTCCATTGCAATTAGTTATTGCACAATGATTCTTTTTTCTTTTTTGTAGGTTTGATAATCCATTTTATGTTCTCTAGTGATTGCAAAATTTTTATCACGGCCTGGTAGTTGAATTTGAAGGCTGTGTCTAATTTGAGATTGACTCTTTCTTTCCCTTCTTCACGCTAAAGCCTGACTCTGTTAGGTTTAGAAGGGAAAGAAAGGAACATTTTGACGGAAATTCAATCTCATTTTAAGTGAATTGCATATCTTTGCAATCTGGATATGAGTGTAGTTTCTGGTGTAATTTCAAGGCAACTACTGCCTGCATGCGGTAGTCTGTGTTTCTATTGTCCTGCCCTACGGGCAAGGTCCAGACAGCCAATCAAGAGGTATAAGAAGCTCATCAAGAACATTTTTCCTCGAAACCAGGTTAGAATTCTCTAGTGATAGCTTATACTTGTTGTACACATGATACTAATATATTTAGATGATTCAACTAGCTTTCAAGCTTTTGAATTCAGTGATCATTAAGTCACAGCATTGAATTATACATTCCTTTTAGTTGGTTGTTTAAGTCGGTAGGCGAGACTTCCCTGTTGCTCCCTCTATCTGTTGAAATATTGACCTGATTGGAAGCATTTCATATTGTTCAAAAATGTTCAACCACAAGCACAACGTATAATTTGATTTAATAATATATGTTTATTTAGCATAACTGACTGATTACTGAACAATCAGCATTATCTTATTGAAGACATTCTGATAGCTTTGACTAGCTAATCCGTACTAGGATTGCATAAGTTGAACAAGAACTTGTAAAGAGTGAGGGGAAGGCTCGTCTTCCCAACTACAGTTTGTATATTCATGAGATAGAAATGAGGACAACTTGGTGTTCAGAAACTGAATTTGGTCAGCTCCTCCATCACTAGAGTCAGGAACATTTTCTGAATTCATAAACTAATGAAACTTATGCTTAGGTCTCATTTAGAACTCCAATGTTCTTTTTGGACATCCTTGTGCCTCCCGTTTGGGTTATGACCTATATCTTCTTTCTACTAGCTTTGCAGAATTTACACTGCATCAACACTGCTTCAACACTTTTCTTTCTAGTCATTAAGTGATTGTGATCTTCTGAATTTCTTTTTATTCATCCATCCCCTTTAAAATTAAGCTTTTTCTATGCAGTAAGTTTGAAAATAAGCCTCTTACGTTTCTGGTTCTCCTTTGACAAAGCAAGCAAAAAATACGCATCTGGAAATTTCACTTTGTTCATCTGTGTGATGCATTTTTAACATCTGTTTTTTCTAAATTCTGTGTTTGTGAAATATTGAATGGCAGGAAGATGGGCCAAATGAGCGAATGATAGGGAAACTATGTGAATATGCTGCAAAAAATCCTCTTCGTATCCCCAAGGTATTGTTATTATAATTTCATATAAACCCAAAAAATAATTCCTTATTTGTGTAACATATTATGTGAAAGTTGCATTGATCACATACACATGCAAGTAAATGTGTATTTGGTCATTTGAGCATATGATGGCTGATAAATTAGTGTTAATGTTACAAATAATATCTGTTAAATTGTTATCATGGGTTATATCTCATGGATTCCAATGATGTGAAGGCAGATCACATATGTCAAACTTTGCCTGGTTTTTCATTCTTATGAAATTAATGCTTACTGAGATTTTTGTGTCTGTTTATTCTTGCTGTCGTTTGCAATTAATTTGCTTTGATATCATCACTTCTAAACAACATTCATAAGGAACTGAATTACCTACTTCCATACCCCACTTACTTTCATCTCTTCAGCACAATATAATGTATTGCATAATCTGTTCTGTTTTACCTAACACTTGCAAGTTTTTCATCAAGAGTGTTGGATTATATATTCAAATGAATAATTCAGAAGCTTAAAAGTGGTAAATGTTATATGTGAACACTCAAACTTATGAAACTGAGTCAACCACACATCAAGAAAATTATTTGAGTAATCCTGTTTGATAATTGGTTTATGCCCTTTCACATTAAGATTTAATCACTCTAAAAAGAAAATTCTAGAAATAGTCATGTGAATAGTAATTTCGAAATAGCCTCTTTTGTTCAGGATGTATAATTTTTTTTCACATGGCAAAGTAATTAGAGAAAAATACAAACTTGAAAGTTATCCTGTTTTCTTTTATTGAACAGTTGTGGTATTAAGTCTCTTTCATGCAACAACACATGATATCATCTTATTGAATTAGCTAGAACGTTAGATCTAGAAGAGATACAAGAATAACTCGAGTAAATTTTCTGCATTCATTGTCTGCTTGTCACTGATAATATCATTGGATGTGCCTTCTATGCAGTTCTTACATTTTTCATTTCAATATCACAGAGACCATTTGGCAGACATAATGAAATAATTATGAAATGCGCATTGTTGTTTTGTTAATGAATGCTGTGGTTTTGATTATCAGATCGCAAATTCTCTTGAACAAAGGTGTTACAAGGAACTGAGAAATGAGAACTTCCAATCAGCAAAAATCGTGATGTGTATTTACAGGAAATTATTGATTTCTTGTAAAGAGCAAATGTGAGTGTATTCCTTTTTTTTTTGTCTTTTTCTTGTTACTCGATATGTTCTGTACCATTACTCCAGTTGTTTAAGGACACAATTTACTGCATAAGAAGAACCAAGTAATAAAATCTTCACATACAAGTTTTCCTAATTAGATTTTTTGATGAATTTGCAAATTCAATAGGTAGCTACCTTCGGTGTCCATGTTTATAAGATTTTTTTTTTTTGTTTTTTATGTCAAAATCAATATTATAATTAACATCTCTCAGCTTTTTGATAAAGAAAATTTAGCAAATATAACTTTAGTTTGCTTACGTCAAGAAGATTTGATATAGTGAAAGTCCATGGAATTTCACCATTCTAGTTATTAGACTAGTAAACACTAATAATTATAAGTACATGAATATCATCTAATTTTTGTTGAAAGGGAAGTTCTGAGAATAACTCATGGCTTAGTGTTTAAAAGAGATGAAATATATATTTGAGAATTCAAGCTTGTCATGCAGAAATGCATGCTCAAGAGCTTGGCATGTGTTGTTTTCTCCCAGCTTTTTGCTTCTTTCTTTCTCTACAGATAGAGTTCAATGTCAACTATTTGTACCTCTACTTTTTTTTTTTCTTCGTCCACTACCTTTCATTTCCTTTCTTTCTTCCTCCTTCAATTTGAGGCTGCCTTCATGATTAGTGATAACCTTACAGGCCTCTGCTTGCAAGTAGCTTATTGAGCATTATGCATACTCTATTGGATCAAACACGGCAGCATGAACTACAGATTATAGGATGTCAGACTCTCTTTGACTTCGTGAACAACCAGGTTCGTGTTATAGGTGCAAAGTTGCACATCTAGGTCCAGCTTCATTTACAGTTTTTCTTAGATATGCTTCTGGTTCTCCATGTCAGCAACTTCAAGCTCATATTATCTGATTGAAATTTACAGAGTGGTGCTACTTACATATTTAATTTGGAAGGCTTTATACCTAAACTCTGTCAATTAGCTCAAGAAGTGGGAGAAGATGAACGGGCACAGATTCTATGTGCAGCAGGGCTGCAGACACTTTCTTCAATGGTATTTATTTGTTCAACACTGTTGTTTTTCAAAGTATAGATCAATGTTCTCAAACTGAAATTTCTTAGCATATTCTTCAATATGGAAGTGCTATGCAATTTGTCATTTTGATTTGGCCGTGGAACATCTATAATTATAGAAATTGGATGTTTTTTTTAACAGTTCTGAGCAATATAATCGGTTAATACGTTGCATTTATAAGTTCATTGTGGTGCATGGATAACCAAAGCAATGAGGATATATCATTAGTGTATAATGTGATATTTATGTTAAGCGAATTGCACGTATAGTTCACAAATTTTCAATCTATTGATTTGGAATGTTGCTTGTACCTGATTCTTATCATCATATATGTCTTAACTCTTAAAAATTGTCAATGCTGTTACTTCATAAAAATTTAAAAGAAGGGCAGAAGCTCTTGTCACTGTTTATTTATTGCTGGATATATTCTGTTTAAGGAATCAGAATGTGGAGTTGTTTGACAAGTAGATGTAACCTCTCTTTATTGTGGAAGCCTGATAAAACATATACAGGTTGCTCAACTTGTCTCACTTCATTCTTATTTTGGAAATTATTACTGCAACTATCTGATGGAATTGAGGTAGCAAGTGGACATTTTCCTTAGTTGCTGTAATTCAATGTGCTCCATGACCCTTCTTAACCAGATAAATAATTTTTTAGACTCAAGGATCTCTGTTGACAAATTGAAAGGGTGCTTCATTTGTTTTAGATCATGGAAAGGATGTCACAGCTGACCCTTGAGTAGTATGACACAGAACAGAGCTTTGGTTAAATTGATATGAAGCACCATAAGTGGAAAGCATAAGTTTTCTTGAATTGAGTTATATGGTCCAATTAGCTTTAACAGATCTCCTTAAAATAGAAACTGCTTGGCTCCAGTTTTTTTGAAAATTGTTACTTCAGTTGTTTTTGGTTAAAGAAAGCTGTTCTTAGATTATAACTGCCAAGGAAATGAATTCCTTGAGGAATGTAACGTTTGGTTCATTGAATTTGCTACACCCATGTTTCTGTTTAATACATTTCTTGCAGCTGATCTTTGATTTCGTGTCTTGCTAAACTTATGGAATGATAGCAACAGCATCATAGCTTTGATTGACACATTGTAAAGTTTACGCCATAGCATATGCTTTCTTTCTAGCATTCTAATTCTTAATGGCTCTTCTTTCAAGCATTCTAATTCTTAATGGCACCTTTTCTTGATGTGTAGGTTTGTTTAATGGGTGAACACTCGCATATTTCAGTGGAGTTTGACAGTGTAAGCAGATTGTTGACTTGCTAAATGACATCTACCTAAGTGCTGCATGACTTGATGCCTCTAGATATGCTTTATACCAATCATTTGGGTCCTGATCTTTGGAAAGTTTTTCATTTCAAATCTGTTTCACAACTTTTCTTAAGCAGGATTTCCAAGGTGTTTATCTAGTTAAAAACATCTGTAGGTCCCTCAACCGTTACTTTTTCTTTTCTATCGAGTCTGCAAACTTCTATTGGGATCTATTGAGTTCATAAACATTTGTTTTATGTGTATACACAATAATTAATACATTTGGTCCTTGATTGGACCCAGTGTAGACTGAAATTAATTTTATAGGGACCCAATAGAACACAATAGAAGTTTGAAGCTCAATAGAAAGAAACCTAAAAGTTGAGGGATCAAAAGATGCTTTTTGCCTTTATCTACTATTAGGGAATTCACCGTCTGGATTCACAATGTAGAACTCCAGTATGGTCTTGATCTCGTTGATTCATATCAGCCAGGACAGTTAATTCTGGCCAGAAGAAAAAGATAATGTGGGGGAGAGAGAGAGAGAGACAGAGCGCCTACGAATAGCTATATTTAATTATGTTTTTCTTTAAATTCCTAGAGTCTAGCAGGCTTTCTTCTGTTTGAAACAGTAGGCAGTCCACTTATTAAAAAGACCAAATGTTGAATATTATATTGAAGTTTAAACATTAATATTACCATACAATGAAAATGGTTATGTAAAATTATAGTTCTTAAGAATATAGAATTTCGACCGGAAAATCGTAATCTCTTCTCAATAATAGTCATATTAAACATTGAGATTATTAATATGTTCTGAGCTAATTGTTTTTTTATTATATTATACTTGTTATACTCTTTTCTGAGAAAATTTATAGTTATTTGCGATTCTACAACACCATGACTAGTACCAACACTGTCTCTAAATGCCAGCTTTTTTGTGTGATTTGGCAAAATTTAGACATGCTATTTCTTTCCCTGCATGGGCAAATAGTTTGATCAGGGAAGATCCGTTAGCCAAATCTTTATTTTGCCAATTTAAATTGGTTGTTAATTGCTTTGAATGCAAAATAAAGTTACTGCAAGAAAGAGTTAGAGGTATGGAATTATGATTTTTTGAGTCTGCTCAAATTCCTGCTTTCAGAATAACAGATTTTATAAAGAGAAACTAGCAGAAGTGTTGAAATCAGTCATATCTCTGTAAAATGCTACCCTACATGGGCTCAGCAGAAAGCAGTTAATATGAGTGTTCCACATGCATATTGTATATGTTATTATTTATGTTACTGAAACAAAAAACAGTAGGCCCAAAAAGCAATTTTATTTTCATATTCGTACCAATGAAACCTGTGCTTAGCATTTTTTTAAAAATAAAACCAAATACATGCTTCATTTTATTTTACTTTTGTGCTTCTATACTCTTAAGGAATCTGCAATACTTCAGTGGCCAAAATCTTTCCCGTTATAAAGAATACAAATTGTTCATTATGGCTAATATGCACGTTATATCAATAAACAGATTGTTTCAGCTGTATTGGAAAACTATGGAGGTCCTAAGAAAAATTTGGGGACCCTCGACACCAGCAAGGAAGGTCCTCAGAGTAGGTGGGTACAGGAAGTGCTAAAAAATGAGGGTCATGTGATTCATGCCAGTCCACTAGAGGTCCATACAAGAGTTCCTTCTTGGAGAGCAATTGTTAATGAAAAAGGAGAAGTAAATGTTACAGCGTAATCTCTTGGCTCAACTTCTCTGGACAAATATGTGATTTGAATCATTCCTTCAGATATTGATCATTCTCCTATTTGGCAGTGAAGATGCTAGAGATCCCCGCTTTTGGTCCAGAGTTTGCTTGCATAACATGGCCCAGCAAGGAAAGGAAGCCACAAACATTCGCCGTGTCTTGGAATCTTTGTTCCGGTACTTCGATAATGCAAATTTATGGTCTCCTGAATATGGTCTGGCTTTTCCAGTGTTGAAAGATATGCAGCTTTTAATGGATGATTCTGGTACTCATGTAATTTATAATTTTTTTTCACATTTCTGAGTTTAACACTAAAACATGCTATTTCTATTTTCAATTATATTAATTGTAGCTAAACAATTGACTAATATTACCTTTCCATTTTTTTTTCTAAATTTTAAAGGGCAAAATACACATGTTCTGCTGTCTACATTGATAAAGCATCTTGATCACAAAAATGTCCTAAAACAACCCAACATGCAGCTTGATATTGTTGAAGTTACCACCTCTCTTGCTCAACATGCAAAAGTTGAGTCTTCTGTAGATATAATTGGTGCAGTACGTGATATCATGAGACATTGGCGAAAGAGCATACATTGCTCACTTGATGATGAAACACTGGGAGCTGATATAAAGAACTGGAACAAAAAATTTAGAGAAGCAGTGGATAAATGCCTTGTAGAAGTATCATACAAGGTGGCAGTCATCTCTAATGGTGTTTGAGCCAATCTTATGCCTGACAGATTTTTTACCATGAACTGTGATATAAAAATACTTGTTAAGGATGCTTCTTTAGGGTTTTGAAATATATATATATATATTATTTTCACTATTTTAATGCCTATTGGTGGCCGCATATGTTTTTCTGGCAATTTATGACTAATTGCTACTGGCTGTTCAAAAAGATATAACAGGATTTTACTGGTGAACAGGTTGGAGATGCAGGCCCAATTCTTGATGTCATGTCTATGATGTTGGAGAACATCTCTACTACTGCAGTCATTGGCAGAACAACAATTTCTACTGTTTATCGGACTGCGCAAATTGCAGCTTCTATACCAAATCTGTCATATCAAAACAAGGTAAATCAAAACACATGGCTTTTTTACTATTTATGTTCATTGCATGCTTTTATTTCTATTTCTCATTCCGTTAAATGTTTCTTCTCTTTTCAGGCATTTCCTGAGGCTTTATTTCATCAGTTACTCCATGCTATGGTCCATCCTGACCATGAAATACGACTTGGAGCTCACCGCATCTTTTCTGTTGTTCTGGTGCCATCTTCAGTTTCTCCTCGCTCAACCCCTGCTGATTCTGAGTCAAAGAAAGGCTTAAATTTTCGAACACTTTCAAGAACTGTCTCTGTCTTTTCTTCGTCTGCTGCCCTTTTTGAGAAGTTAAGGAAGGAGAAAACTTCCACAAAAGAAAATGCCTCTCAAGAAAACAAAGAAAAAGTTATTCTTGAGGGTGAGGAAATCAGGAACGGGATGCTTGATAGTTTGAATTTCTCATACAGTCGAGTGTACAGTGTGAAAAGTCCTCGTGCACCTTTGACAACAGATGAAAATTTTAAAAGGAGTTCAGATAAGGAAATAGTAAGTTACAGAACTGTATTTCAAATTTTCCCATTTATTTTTATGGTCATGATTGCTCTTTTATGTATTTCCTAGTTTGACTATCTGCTTTTGCTTCAAACGTAATGGTAGCAGTAGCACCTACTTATAGTTTGGATTTTAGATGTGGCCATACCAGTGTTTGTTGCCTAACCATATTGGTGTCATCCTCTCGGTGCTTTATTGCTGAGTGATCCTAAAGAGACTTGCAAAATGCAGTTACCCTTTTATCATGATCCTTATGGAATTGATTCTAACTCCATGAGGGAATATGCTTTTCACTTCATGTAGGAATGTGCCTCAAAAGAAGAATAGGAAAGTCATCTTTAGAACAGTTAAATGCTTTCGTCTATGGAACTCAAATCAATTCAGCTGCAAATTGCAATCTGGATTGACCTGGACCTAGGTTTCCAAATGAGTTGAGCCACTGGTGAGATTGTTCCTGAATGTTGATGAACCGTTCTTAGCTTATTATTTAAATCTCATTTATTAAATGAGTTCAGCATGAGTTAGGTAAACTTGGCTTATTAGGTTCATGATAGCTTCTTATAGATTTTTGAACTCATGTTGATGAGTACATAATGATAAAAGTTTGATTCGGACTTTATATCGCATAGATGTTTTAGATAAGGATGTGAAACAATTGACTTCTTGTAATAAATCAAAAGTGGTATTTCACTCGCTAAGATCATGTTTGAACTCATTCATCTTTATTAATCGGCAATTTCAAGCTTTGACTAGAAAGCTATTATCAGCAATTCCTTTAACTTCTTTATGAAACTAGCGACATTTGATGAGATTGGATTAAGCTCAACTCTACTTGTTTAGTGAATGAGCCAAGATTTAGCTTAAATGTAACACTTGTTCATAACCAAGTGGAACATGACTTGTCAAACATTGCCTGAGCTTAGCTCCATTGTGGCCTTAGGACTCCAGTTGCAAGAGACTTTTTGGCCAGTTGCAAGGCCCAAGGTTTACAAGTCATGCTATGTGGACATTAGAAATGGTTTATCTTGCAGCACATTATCAATGTTGCAAAGAAATTATTTTTCAATATATTGCTATATACTAATTTTAGTTCATCCATAATAGACACATACTTGAATCTTCTCTCTGTTGAACTTCAGGAGGCTGTTTCTCTAAGGCTGAGTAGCCATCAGATTAGTCTCATGCTGTCGTCAATTTGGGCACAGTCCCTTTCTCCTGCAAATACACCAGAAAACTATGAAGCTATTGCTCATACATATGGCCTGGTACTGTTGTTTTCTCAAGCTAAGGTAACCACTGAATCATGTCACATGATAATAATTCTCTGATGCACGTTTGGGTTTTAGCCTTTTAATGATAATGCTTTTATCATTCTTTTTCTCACCATCTAAACTTGTCTGTCAATAAATATATGCATATTTCTCTATATTATAGTAGTATGTGCATGTAAATTCTACAAAATTGATCTATTTTGGTTAAGAATTTTATATGCTGAGACTTTCTTCCTTTTCATCTGTCTTATTCAATAGCCAGAAATGTTCTGTTAAAGCTGCTCTCACTACATCATAAGCTTTAAAGTGTTGCAACATACAACTAAGTTATTCAGGAATTTGATTTAATAATAATAATAATAACAATAACGATAATAATAATGATGATGATAATGATAATAATAATTATTATTATTATTATTATTTGATAATTCTTTGCTGAAATTAATGTAAATTCAGGTTTTTCTTCAATAGAACTTATATGCTGCTGTTATAATATAATTGCCCATAGATCTTCAGTGAGCAAATGAAGCTGTATCTTCTATTCTATCCTCTTCTAGGGTTGGTTTTTTCCTTATAGTTTGTCTTTTGCCACAGAATTCCAGTCATGAGTCATTGATTCGAAGTTTTCAGCTTGGATTTTCCTTGAGAAACATTGCTCTTAACGATAGAGGTAAGTTATCTTAAGTTTTATTCTACATGCCATCCTGCAGATCTTATGTATGAATTTTGGAACAAAGCTAGTAGATTGCTTGTTTCATGTATTCTTGTTTGGCTATGCCGATAATTTATGTATCTGTTTGAAAATAAAAAGAACATAGAGGAACTTAAGTCAGTTCGACAATTATCAATCCAACAAATGCCTCCTTGGCCCTCCTAAGATAGTTAGGATAAAATTGAAGCAAAAATTCAAATATTTATGTATTTAATGACCAAAATTAATAAGATATGATTGAACTGAAAAATCATGCAAAACTCTTGATTGTTGAGGTGATTAAGCCATTTGTTAACTGTCATATTTTCGTTTATTATCCAATTTCTTGCATATTGAAAGGCCAGGAAATGGAGAGGTTAAATTTCTTTTATATCCTTTGCGCAGGGCCACTGCCACCATCACGCCGTAGATCTCTCTTTACCTTGGCAACTTCGATGATTCTCTTTTCATCAAAAGCATGGGATATTATTGCACTTGTCCATCCTGCCAAGGAGGTTCTTACAGAAAAAATGGTAAGTAAATTATTATTGTAAATGAAATTGCACTTGCATGGGTTTACATGAAGTAGCTGCTTTGCAAATATGCCAACTGTGGGATCTTAGCAAGATTTCTTTTTTTTTTTTTTGGCTTATTTATATGCGCCCATGTGGTATGTAGATTTAACTATATGCTTGACATAACGTGGATTAATTCCTGGATCAGGTTGATTCATCTCTGCACTTGGTTGATGATAGAAAGTTAAAGGCTGTTACTGATCTCCGAACTAGTGTATATGGATCTAAGGATGATGATGATTCAGCTTTAAAATCTCTTTCAGAAATAGACATTACAGGGGAGCAAAGCAGGGAATTCTTGGCAACTGAGATCATTAAGAGCTTGCATTTATCAGATGTAATGCTTTTAGTCGAATTCTTCTAGCGTTCTGTGTTTCCTTTTAATGGCTTTACTCATAATGGTTTACATTCGTGTGTAGTCACTAATGACTAATGGCATCATCTGCAGTCTGAATTGTCCATTGTACATGAGCGGCTTCTAAATGAATTCCTACCTGATGATGCATGTCCATTAGGATGCCAGTTTATTGACACTTTGTATACTGATCAGGTTGATTTTTTTTTAAACAAAAATTTCTATTACAAAGGTCACTACCCTCTATCAATTCCCCTTTCTTTTATGTTGCTGGCCCTGACATTGTTACGTTCTTGCTGTGCAGAGTGGTCCACTTGTGACGATCGATGATGTTTTTCTAGATTCTTTAGAAGGTCAAGCAAAAAATAGTAAGGAGCTGATCTTCCAGAAACCCAACCTTTTAAGTGTCAATCAGCTCATAGAATCAGTATGTCAACACCCTAGCATGTTTCTTTCTGTTTACTTTTCTTAGTGCTTCTATGGAAAATATGTATTGAGGATTGGTTTCTCATTCGAGTTTATTGATAGCTATTCTGGTCTAATGGCCTTTTTAGGCATATATATATATATATATATATATACTGATAGTCTGGTTGTATCTACAGGTCATGGATGCAGCACATCAAGTTGGAAGAATCTCTGTCAGTGCTCCTGATGTGCCTTACAAGGAAATGGCTCAACATTGTGAGACCCTCCAAACAGGAAAGCGAAAGAAGATGTCTAATGTGATGAGCTCCAAAAATAAGTCGGACAGTGTGATTTGTTTCTCTCAACAAAAGAAGGTGATATATTCTTCTTACGATGTGGTTTTCAATGTGATGTTTTCTAACCCAATTCATCTTCATGCTTGCACATATTTATTACGTATTATCATGCACATAGATTTTTTAGCCTGGAATCAGCTATCCAGCTTTTTCTAGTTTAAAATGCAGGCTGGCAATCCTTTCATTGACCAGGTCCTCAGTGCAAGTTCACAAAAACTATCCACTGGGACGGTGCCAGTGCCCTGTGGTGCAACGGAGTATCAAGACCAGCTTGATTTCTTCAGGCTACCGGCATCATGCCCATATGATAACTTCCTAAAAGCTGCTGGTTGCTGATCCTGATTAAGCATGAGAACGCTCTAAGCCAGACACGAAACTCAGTGCTCAAATCAGAAAGCAGTTGAAAGTTCACTTGCTTCAGTAATAGGCTCTTTTTTCTGAAAATAGTTCGAGGACACATAAGAAGAGTCAGAGATGAAAACAAGATTGATTAGCCTTTCATGTCTCTCTCCCTCTCTGCAATTTTGAGTGCAGCGTGCACCGTTTGCTTCTGTGCAAGTGTTCCAGAGTTTTTCTCGAATTTTAGATGACCTTCCGATCAAGAATTGATTCCTTTGTGATGTGTGGAGAACAGCTATATGTTAATACGTTATTTCGCCATTCGAATGGGGATATAGTGTGTGAATTTCAAACTTGTAATCATAAAATATTGTTTTGGGATATGAGACAAAGTGTAAAGAGCTCATAGTCCTGTATTGTTCATACTAGTCACAGATTTTTTTTTTTTTTTTAGAAAAAAAAAAAGACATTAGCTGCCTTTTACTGAAGTGGATGTGAGAGATTTTAAGTCCGAAACTTTCTAGCTCTCATATTTAAAAATGAGAAATACTATTTTTTCCAACTTACATAAAATATTTGTATTGTATTAATCCATTATTTATTTTATTCAACTTGTATTAAAAATGCAAATATTTTATATAAGTTGGAACAAATAGTATTTCTCTTTAAAAACAACAGAAAAATAGAAAAAAAATCATATATATATATATATATATATATATATATAAAAGTGAGAGTAGGGGGAAAAAATAAAATTACCGAAAAGTCAACTCGATTTTATTAGCTAATTTGATTAATTTTATCATTTAATAATTTAATTTATTAGTGAATAATATTAATAATTTACTAATTAAAAATCCAATCCTATTAGGACTAGAAAACAATTTTTGATAGTAAATATAATATTAATTATGTTATTCCGTTTCTTTCTTGACCCAAATAAAATTAATTGTCATTTAAATATTAACTATTGAATCTTATTTGTTTTTAAAAATTCCATCTATAAGAGTATAATATTATTTACTTTTGTTTGTTGAAATATTAAAAATATGAATATTAGGAATATATATTAAACAAATATAGTAGACAAGATAATTTGTATATAGCAAATAAATTAACAACTACAATCGATAAGACAATTAATAGGTAAGATAATTAATTAATATTAAAAAGAAAGACGAAAAATACTAATATTAAAAGGAAAGAAAAAATTTAATATTACTAATATTAAAAGGGAAAAAAACGTGAAATGCATAATACAAAATATATAATAAATATTAATTTATTACAAAAAATAATAAAAGTTAACATTATCAATTTAATTATATAAATTAATGAATATTACTTGTAATACCCCTTTACAGTAAGATAAATGGACGTTACTCGTTCATCTGTCTTAAATAATCTGTCAAATTAAAATACTTATATTTTTTCTTTTATTATTATTACTATATCTCTTTTTTAAAAATACAACAATTTAATTGATTAATAAATGTATACTATTAAAAAATATTATTTTATATTTTGATATAAAACATATATTTTTACACTAGAATTTCTACTTATTATTATACTTAAATGTCCCACTACATACACTACATGAGAAAATCTTAATAATATATTACAATACTTTTTCAAAATATATCAAAATAAATTTGGAATTTTAAGCTGCTGTCTATTTGGATTTTCTTCTTTTTCTGACAATTAATCTAACGTTCCAGACCTTTTATTTCTGCGCGAGAAAATTTTATCCGCGCTAAGCTAATAGCTTAGTGGTGTTTCATAAGATAAAAATTATACATACAATGCATTCATAAATTTTATACATGTTACAACATAATACAATTATCACTAACAATATTTCTCATATATTCACAAATTAAATATGACATATGATTTAACTTGTAAAAATACGATCTCATTCTTTCATTATCTTTATTTATAACATTTTCTTTTTATTATTTTTAGTCAAGCCTCTAACACCTTTATTTGAACTTATTAGTAGAAATATAGGGATTTGTCATTCTCCGCTTTGTTATAATATTGCTGTTCCCGACACTTGTATTTATTGTCATTATCGGCTTTCTTTTATTTGCTATTACTGGGATTTTTTTCGATATTGTCATTTCCGGCTTTTATTATTTTTATAGCGCGCACTTCTTTTTCCCTTTATTGGCATGCCAACCTATTCTCTATTCTAGTTCAAGGCTAGGTGTGTTCGAGTTTCAACATAATTATTACCATCTTCGGATTATTGACATTATATGTATACTTATGAATATGTGATACTCATATGTACAATTGAATATCGAATAACAAACAATTATTACATGCAAAACATGTCATATAAAAAAAAACTACAAAACAAATTTTCTCATGTATGGCAGATTCACGCTATGGGCTTGTGACCCAATTTCGGCCCATTTATACTCATAATCTGAATTTTTAACCTTCTAAGATTTTATGTTTTATTGTCTTAACTTTAAAATTCATTAACAATCATCTCAATCAGAGTTTTCTACTAAAAGTTATGATCAAAATACCGGATAGTGTTCCAACACTTTTTACCCAGCAGTTTCATGGTACTCTTATATCCGAGCTTTTGTGACCGAATTTTGACCTAGATACAACTGAATTTAAATTCATAATCTTCATAACATTTTTAACTCTATGTCTTAGCTATCATCTCCAATTTGTTTCAGGACAATCCAGCCTATACAGAATAAGTTATGGTCAATTTAATCAGGACTGTTCAAATGCAAGTGTAACAGAGCATTTGTAGGTTTCAATGCAATTCAAGTATTTCGATAACCTAATTTATTTATATCATATCCAAAATTTCCAGATCACATCATCATGCATAAAACTTAACATTTCACATTAATTTACCACAAAATTATATTGGTAATCATTTTTCACACATGGTATTTTCTAATTCACATGCAAACATACATTTTATACAAATTTCACATTTTATGGCATACACAATTTTTATCCAAGAAACACTTATCTACACAGCCCCAAATCCTTATCTTTTCCTTCCTTTTTTTATCTTGTCAGGTAGCCTTTCCCTTGTCTTTATCTACCTCTTGGTGATTACTTATTTGATTTTAACAAAAAGAAAACAATATGTCACTAAATGACACATTCAATCATTGTTTATGTATGAACATTAAGTAATGGTCCTAATGTTCATATACCTTTTTTCATAACTTCATTTCTTCTTCTCTTTACATTATTTAAGTTTATATTAACCTATTGTCATTCCTTCCATTTAAGACAACCAAAATAGCCACATTTATTCCAAGTCTCTTATTTAAGTTCATATTAACCTATTGTCATTCCTTCCATTTAAGACAACCAAAATAGCCACATTTATTCCAAGTCTTTTTTTTTCATAATATTCAACACTAACTAGTCATATACTTAACATAAACACTTCAAATCATCTTCCCAAACATATTCTCATCATATGGCAACCCCTTCCTCTTCAATTTAGGTTATGTTTTATTTGTTTACAAATCACAAAATTAACCTCCATGATCATGTAAACTAAATTATTACACAATCCAACTCAATCTTACACTTTTTTCTCTTCCAATACAATATCAACACAAGTTCACAACTTCAAGCAAACCCCTAATCTAACACTTCCAATTACAACATCCAACCATAAGGGTCTTAAATACATAAAATAAGTTTGAATTTAATAAGAATAAATTCACATTGATGGATCTTCAAGTTTGGCCAAAATTCCACTTCTTTCTCTTCCTTTCTTCCATTTTAACTCTCTTTTATAGTGGAAACTCTTTAATTACTTGGTTTCTCTCTCTTTAATTTTTCTTTTCCACTATTTTAGAAGCTTGATAAAATAAAAAATTGAGGGTTTTGGGAGGGTTTGGTAGGCCAAAAGGGAGAGCAGAAGAAGAAGAATATGACTTTTTTTTTTTAATAAGTGAAGAAAATATCAACAATTTTGACCTTTATACTAAGGTTAGGGTTTATGGGTTTCACTAATTAGTTTAATCTCTCTTCCTATTGGTCAATTAACTTAATTAATCTTGATTAAAATTTAATTATGGGAAATTCCACTTGTACCACAAATTTTTTATTTCTTATATATTTTTTTCCAACAATTTCGATAATACCGTTTTTGTCCATAGGAAAATTTTTAAATTTTTTCTAATTTTTCTACCAATCTTTTGATTCCATATTAATAATATTCTTACTTATTTTCCCTCATAATTTATCATTTTTCCATGGATCCAAATTTAGACTGTGACCGAATTGGCGTATCCGACTATAGTCACGCGTGATCGGAGCCTAAATCACTGGACGTTACATTAATAAATTAATATAAATTAACAAAAACAAATTAATAAAAAATAAAAAAAATTATATAAAAACGAAAATTTGATTAATGACGAGTTCAATATCTCATTATCACGTGCAAGGCACGTTAATAAGACTAATGGTATTCAGTAAAAATGGAATTAATCAAATTAATTTTAACAAAATCAGTAATTTTTTTTATTAGAAATCCAATTGTTTTACTGTCTATAATAAATTCAGTTTATCTATGTATCGTTATCATTCTCCTATTGAGAAATATTACCAACACCTATGTTTTATGTATAAAAAATATCATATGACTATAATATTAAAAAGATAGAAAAAAATAATTTAAAAAAATTTTAGGAATGTATGGTAAAAAGATAATGATAATATATTGTTATTCAAAATACAACAATAATATTTTTTACTGATATATTAAATTTGTATAATGGTAAGTAAACAAAATTATAATAACGCACGTAATGTATAATATAAATTTTAAAATACTAACTACAATTTTTATAAGTTATTTGAGAAGTTATAATTTCTTAATAATTTTTATACAGTTCAATAATTAATTTATTTTAATCATATACATAACGAGTTAAGTTTTTAAACTTTATGTGCATAGTATAATATAATTTACTTTTATATAAAATATAAAAATCAAATATAATTAATAACTATTAGTATTTAAATTAAATGAAACTTAATTACATGATAATCAAAAGAGACTAAAATTAATTTGTTGGACAAAATTATTATTATTATTATTTAATAATAATGAGTCTAATAATTGAGAATATGAGAGATATACAAAATGATCGTAAAATAACGTACTACCTCTTTTTTATATTTGACTTGAAATAATAAATAAATTAAATAATTTATAAATAAGAATTTTATTAATGTTGAAATGACTACCTTTTTTTTTTTATATACGACTCTTAATATTTGAAATAAATATTAGTGACATTTTGACTTTATTAGTTAACAAGAGTTTTATTAATATTAGAATGAAATTAGCTTATTAACATGCTGTGACAATATTACAGTTAATTAGTATTTTCAATAAAACGAAACAAATTAATATGAAAATAAAAAAAAGTATATAAAAACCAATTCGTAATTAATGCGCACATGACACTTTAATAAAAAAATAATGTTGTGACATTATAACTTTATATTTAGTTCAAACATTAATTAATTAACATTCATGAAATAAATTACTAAAAAAATATTTTATAAAAACTAAATGATGATTAATAACGAGTTCAATATTTAATAATTACATGCAAAATATGTTAATGAAAAACTAATATATATAAAAGAGTAATGTTGCATGTTCACACTTTTTGTCTCAACTAATATAAAATATTTATATTATATTCATTTACTTACTTGCTTTATCCAACTTAAAATAAAATACAAATATTTTATACTAATTGAGACAAAAAGTGTTAGAATAAGTAGTATTTCACTGTATAAAATAAGGACTTCTCTTGGTTACCTTCATAAAATGATGCAAGGAACTAAGGATAATGGAAATGTCCTTCCAATTCCATAGATATCTACATCAACATTCAACACATTGATGAGTGGAAATTTTGTTTTAAATTCACAATATGTTAATTTTCTTCCTCACCTTACTTTCCTATAATTAGGGATGAATTAAAATTATTTTAATATCTAATTGAAAATTTTTGATCTGATTTAAATCTATTCGAAAATTCACTCAAATACTAATTTTTATCTGAATTCCTCCCCACTGTCTTTTTTTCTGAGGCGTCGGAGGAAAAAAAAATACTGCTAACGCACTGTTTCCAGAAAACAAATAAAAAATATATAGAAAAAGAAAAATTAAAAAATGAGGTGTTTTTTTTTTTTGGCTAATTTCCGTTAAACGGCACCGTTCTAGCAGTTCAGAAATTGCGAATGCTATCCCTGGTGTTCTGTTAGACGTGGAAGGCAACTTAACAAACAAAGAGACTTCCAATTCCAGTAGACATTTGCCTCCACCCCGTAACTCCTTCCCTCTCGGTGAGTTAGCCCCTCTCTCTTAGGGTTTTATTTATCTGATTTATTCATGCTCTGTTTAGCTACTATCAAGCCCTAGTTGACGGATGTGCCGATTATTATTCATGATCCTAATACGATTTCTCTCTCTCTCTCCTAAGTATGTTTTGATTTCTTTGGGTCCGATCAATGATTGATGCTTTTCATTTGGTTATTGAGTCTGTGAACTTCAGACAGGAGTCTTTAGGGTTGATTTACTATGTTGATTTTGGTGAAATTGTAAATCCGATCGATTAATATCGGAAGAGAGTAAATTGAAATGGGTGCATTTAGGACACTCTGGGTAATTGTAGGTTTCCGAGAAATTTGTCCGAAAGCTTTTAAGAGCGATGCATCTGAAATTTGCAGCACGGTTTTGAGGGGTTAGATGGGAATTGAGTGCTTTTTTGGCTGTTGACATGGAAGGGTTTTTTAAAGTTTGCGATTTTTCACTGTTCAATTTATTTTGTTTTGGGCTTAAAACTTACTGGGTGGCATTATTATGGGTTGATGGTTCCGTATGCTATAAAAAAATTGAGAGATGGGAGATGTTGGCTGTGGGATTGAATTTAAAAATCCAATCATCTAGGATTGGAATTGAATAAAAGAGTTATAACTTATATGTTTCATGTTTGTAAATTTCTTTGTTTGTAATGATATTGGAGATACTGGAGATTGATTGCGTCTTTTCTGGAAACATAAATTATAAATCCTTTGTGATTTAACTGGTAATTTTAGGATTCTATTACAAATTTTGAGTAGAAGGTTCCTTTCAACCTTCTCTTTTTCATTATATTTGTCAGGAATATATATGATTTAAACTGAAACCTAGCCTAACCCTTTCCCACCCTTCTGCTGGTTGACTTAAAGATGAAGGATTTATTATGGCTACTTATATGTTAACTGGGAATATAAATGTTGTACTCTTATTAAGTGCTTTACTGCTTGGTCTTTTGACCAGTTGATGTGCTAAAATATTAGTAGTAAATAAGAATAGGATGTATTGTTTTGTGTATGATAGTGCATTATTTGACTAAGGGGCGGGTTTAGTTTGGTAAAGAAAAAACATCCAGGATTTGGAATGGTAATGAGTGATTCCCTTTCTTGGTATTTGATTGGTCAAAAACACTTCGGAATTGGAATCCCCTTACCCTAGGAATGGAAATCAGCCATTTGCCCTCCCCCCGTCTCTCCCTATCCTAACTCAGGCAATCAGATTTGATTACTGGGTGGAATGAAAATAAAATACATATGTAGTCTTTTATTGTCAAAATAATTTATTTATTTTATTTTGTATTCAATATAATATATGAAATTTTGAATTAAGTTTTCATAATTAATGAAAATGTCTTGCAAAAGAAAAATTAAAAAATATTTTTTGTTATCAATCATATTTTTTTATTTTTTCGAAGAATATAAATTTACTATGTATATTTTAATATTTACTCATCAAATTCATAAAAATTATTGCAAAGTCATAAGTTATGTCAAAATTAAAAAGATTATAAATTAGATTAAAATTACTAGAACAAAAAAATAGATACATCAAAAAATATGTATCCTGTGTTGATTTTTTTTCATCATCGGATCCAAAAAAATAAAATTTTGGAAATTTTTTCGATCTTGCTTCAATTTTCCTTATGAGTACAGCCTCAAAGGGGATTTGAATCCGATTCGATTTTGAACCAAATGGGAGTGAATAATCATTTCGTTTCTGATTCTGCCTCATTCCAATTCCGATGATGCTTGCGGAGTTCGAACCAAGGGCCCCTAAATGTATTCCATTTTGTAGAATACATGCATCTTTGCTTTTTTGGATGACATATAATCCTAGTATACAGAGATAGAAGTTAACTGACCTTACTAAGCTCTACAACAAGTTTTCAGCTATGCTCAGGTCTGATTTCCTTTTGGGAATATTTGTGTGATAGTATTTTCTTTTATTCTATTTGTAGTGGTTTACATACTCTTTCTTCCATTAGTTTTAGGAATGAAATGCAATGCAATGGTTAGCGCGCAATGTTATGCATGCAGCCTTCTAATCAAGCTATATAGCTATGCCTGTCTTATAATGTGACCCTGATATCTTCCCTAATGCATTGGTAGCAATGCTTTCTGAGTCTTTGAAACCTAGTGGCTAGTTGGAAATTTGTGGAGTTGTGTTAAAACTGCTCACCGTCTACATTGTTCAATTGTTGGTTATAGCTATAGACCTTATAGTTAGGAGTACAGCTGAAAAAGTTTTAATTTAAAAGAAGCATTAAAACTTCTCTTTTGTTTTTGGAGTTCTTTTGCAGTTTGAGAATGGCAACGAAGTATATAATTTCTGCTGTTGTTGGGTCATTTGCAATTTCATATGTTTGTGACCAACTCATTGCTGATAAGAAGATATTTGGAGGTAAATTTTTATTGTCTCCTTGGATATATTTTGTGCCTGCTGCAGCTAATTTTGATAATGAGTTCTATTGCCTTTTATTTTTTTAAAATTGCCTCCCAGGTACTACTCCTAAAACAGTTGCAGAGAAGGAATGGTGGGAAGAAACTGACAAGAAGTTCCAGGCTTGGCCACGTACTGCAGGGCCACCTGTAGTGATGAACCCAATCAGTCGCCAGAACTTCATTGTGAAGTCCCGTGAATCTTGAATTTAAATTTAGCTTGTTTCTGTAGGATTATTGGTTGATAATATCTTTTTATGGGTAATGTTTTGTCTGGTTTAAGTATTTGCACATAGCTGCAATTAGCTGAGTTGAGACCTTTGTTTCCTTTATAGTTACATACTTTTTTCTGGGAGTTTCTGTTGATAAATACTGTTATTTTTACTAGATGGAAATAAATCGTTTGAGTCAGTGCTGGTCCTGGTTGTAAAAACCGGATCGGTTGAACTGACCCTTAGGCCAGGCTGTTTTTACTTTTAAAACCGGGAGAGAAACAATCCGATGAAAAAACTAGATGGATTAACTATAAATTAATCAAATTGGTCAAAATAAATGTGTTTTTAAACAATTAACTTACTTTTATTTATAAAATGATATGTTATATTCATTCTTACTTTTTTTTTTATGCAGAATTGTTCATTCATTTTTATATTTTTTTTATTTCTTTTTTATATTATTTTTCTCTTACAATTTGAAAATTTTGGCTGATTGCATTTTCAAGTTATAAATTACATTTATATTTAATAATTAATTAAATATTTAGTTATACAAATATATAAAATATGATTTTTTTAAAAAAAATAAAAAAAAGAATATTAGACATGTTATATTATTTTTGTACACTAGAAAAAATTTCCAACTTATTCTATATTTTTATTATGTATCCGGTTCAACCTTAAATTCGTAATCCGCTGGCTTTTTCTGTTCATTGATCGGACCGGTTTTTACAATATTAGTACTGGTTATGTTTCATTTGTAGTCATGTTTCCTGATTATGTAATTCCTATAAGTTACGGAACTTGGGAAAATGATCGAATATTCAGCTTTACGTATGAACTAATTACTTAACTATCCATGCTTATTTTGGCCAAGAGGCATCAGTGGTTTAAAAAAAAAGAAAAAACCATTCACACACGCCTCAATTAAAGGAAAGAGGAAAATAGCTATTACTGTTTAGTAGAATACTATTACTATTTGTTCTAATTAGGGGGTATCAAACAGCTAACAGCCAAAAAGCTAACCAAACACCCCTGAAGTGCAAATTTATTATCAGAGGATTCTAAAAGAGTTCGGTGCCCAGTTAGAAAGAAATTCCTCCTGCAATTTTTAGCCAATAAGCTGAATCAACTTCAAATGATCGAATTCTCTATGCATATAATGAACATTACAACGCAAGTAATGACCGCCATGCAAGTGCAAAGTTTGTCTAAGCAAATGCAGAACGGAACATTCAATCACTAATAATTGCTTACGAGTTTTGAAAGAGTTCAATGGAACTTTACAAGAAAAACTACAGCTGCTTGTGGACATATATTTTCCAGCAGTAATTTCAAAATCGGAAACTTCAGTATTACGATTGCTGATCTGATATGCAACAGAATTTTCAGACCCCTTTCTAATTTTTTTTCATTAGCCCGCCAAATATTCTGTTCCCAACCCAAAAATTTACTAACCTGCTATTGCTAGTAAACATTTTAGTACATAGCAAGCAAACAGAATAAATCATCCAAACCCCCTCGTTTAGCTTTTAGTTAAGTATTCCAAATTGAATAGAATATTTGAGAATACTTGCCATAGGATGAGTTATTTACCACAATTGTGATCAATAAGTTCAGAATGCTGGAAACAACGTGACAAACTTGCATCAGTTCTGCTTTATTTCTTGAAGCATCTCAACTACTTTCTTCATTTTTGGCCGTTTGGCAGGGGTGCTGTCCGTGCAAAGTAATGCCACCTTAAGAGTTGCCAGCATCTCTCTCCTCCAACCAAAGGAAACTGTGCTAAGTCTGGCATCAAGTATCTGCTCTGGAGTCTCTCCTCTTGCTGGAGCTCCATGAACCCACTTAACCAAATCTACCCCTTCACCAAAATCCTCATCAACTGGTAATCGAGTTGTTAGGATCTCAAGCAATACCACTCCGTAGCTATACACATTTCCTGGTGCAGTCACTTGCATTGTGTATGCATATTCTGGATGGTGAAAAAAATAAACATGTAAAGGATGTTGATTTGATTATTAGCTCTGAGCATGTATTCTTAATGTATTATATAATAAGCTTGCTAAGAAAATATGACATGCAACAGCTTAGAGTAGAATGAATAGATATTGACACATGAAACCACCAGATTGTAAAACAAATGCATTTTGCCAAATGATTAGACTAGAATTCATTTTTTTGTTTATAAAAGAAAATATCCATTTATTTTCTGTAAAATCATCAAAGACAAAAATACAAAAAGAAAAATCAAGAGATGCTTATAAAGCTACTAGGTCGGAAATGATCAAGATCCAAATGTAAGAAACTGAAAAAGAAACATTACCTGGGGGAATATAACCGAAGGAACCTGCAACTGCGCTAATACTTGCAGTGCCTTTGGATGGATCTAAGAGCTTTGATATCTCTGTCTCCCCAACTAAGGGCCTGAAGTCGGCATCTAAAAGGACATTCCCCGAAGAAATATCAAGGTGGATAATAGCCACGTGATGAAGAAAAGCCAATCCTTCTGCTACTCCAATGGCAATGGATAACCTTGTAGGCCAGTCAGGTTCATAGCCAGATTGTTTGCTGGACTCATGAACAAGCTGAGATAATGTCCCATTGGGTAGATAATGATGCAGCAAAAGAGCAACATCTTCATAGATTACATATCCAATAGGCCGCACAAGATTATCATGACATAGCTTGCTCAGCCTTTCAAGCTCTCTAATCATCTTGTTTTGGTGATGAATAATGGTTCTGTCCATTGATTTCAGTCTCCTCACTGATAATATCATCCCGGATGGCATGACTGCCTTGTAAACTGTGCTAAAAGTCCCACTGATAAGTTTATTTGAATCCTTTAGAGTTGCTTTAACGACAGCATCAAGATCTATTGCTTGTCTAAGGTTTTCAACAAAGACATGGCCTGCTATTATTGTTGGCTGGTCATTGGATATATCATCTGCAACCCCAGCACTTTTAGCTTCTTTCTCCTGTCTCTCCCTCATCATAAACAGCAGGACAACTACAGTTACAGAGACGAATACGGCCAAACCAGAACCAATAACAGCTAGAATGATTCTGTAAGAAACCCTATGATGATAATTCTCATGTCCAGGAGCATAAGTGTTTCCGCATGACAAGCTCAATGGATCTCCGCAGAGCCTTTTGTTCCCTAAGAAGCTTGAATTTGGACTCTTTTGGAATGGTATGAATGTGGGTACTGGACCACCGAGCAGATTATTTGAGAAATTAACCTCTATCAAGCTCAACATGCCCTTGAATGATTGTGGAATTGTACCAGAAAGCTGATTGTTAGAGACATCCAAGGAAACCAGCTTGTCAAGTTTCCCCAATTCAGTGGGCAGTGATCCATGGAGATGATTATAGCTCAAATTCAAAGCTATTTGTAAGTTCCGGATGTGGCCAATCTCAGGAGGAATACTTCCAGTCAAATAGTTACTGCCCATTTGCAATTCCAGGAGTTTTATGCAGTTTCCGATCTCATGAGGTATCCCACCCTTCATTGAATTCTGACCCAAAAGCAAGTACTGCAATCTTGACATGTTGCAAATTTCATTTGGTATAGTACCATTGAATCTGTTATTGCTGAGATCCAGCTTGTTAAGACTCTTGCATCCAAGTATTGATTCTGGGATATCTCCAAACAGACTATTCCCTGAAAGAATTAATTCCTGCAAATTCACAAGCTGTCCAAATTCAGGAGGAATAACTCCAGTAAATCCATTTGAGGCCAGGTTTAGAAGAGTGAGATTAGAGCACAGAGCAAACTCCGAGATGATCTCACCAGATAAATGATTATCATCTGCTTCAAAATAAGTGAGGCTACTAATATTCCCAATTTCCTTAGGAATAACTCCTACAAGATCATTGTTACCGATTCGGATACTTGAAAGACCTTTGCAGTTTCCAACTAATGGAGGAAGTTCACCACTCAATCTATTCTGGGTAAGAATCAAAACTTCCAACTTTCCCATGGCAAAGATACTCCTCGGTATTGGCCCTTCAAGCTGGTTGGAATGAAGGTTCAACAACTTCAGCTCAGAAACTGAACCCAGATTATCTGGAATTTCACCACCTAATTCATTCTCATAGGCAGTAAAAAATCTCAGGTTTGTAAAATTACCCACCCAATATGGAATAGAACCATTTAAGTCATTACTAGAAATCTGAAATTCCTCTAACTTTTCTAGACCCTGAAGCTCATTAGGTATCTCTCCTACGAGCATGTTATTGGAAAGGTTAAGTGATTTAAGGTTTCTAAGACTACCCAACTCCTTAGGAATCAAGCCTTCAAACTTATTAGAAGACAAATCAAGAAATTCAAGCTCAGACAAATTGCCAAAAGCTGAAGGAATTGAACGATAAAAGTTATTGCCAGAAAGATCAAGCTGCTTCAAAGCTTTGAGCTCAGAGATCAAATTCACATTACCTCGAAGGTCAAGCCTTGAAAGAACAAGTCTTTCAATGAATGAATGATTCAAATTGCAGACAATGCCGTGCCAGTTGCAGTAATTTGTGCTGTTACCACCCCACCCAGGAACTTTAAGCTCCCTGTTAATGGCTAACAGCGTGGCTTCAACATTTAGCTGAGCAGTCACTAGCTGAGATTTTGATAGGAACCCAACTAGCAAAAGATAACACAAACATAGAAATGCCATTACTAAATTGGTCTATTTCTCTTGGTGGATTAACAGTTCTCTAGTGAAAGGACTCAAATTTTCATCACACCTCAACTGGGTAACATTACTAAGTACAAAAACGTCTCTTCAACGATTTAAATTTCTGTTTAGATCAAAGAATCACAATTTACAGGACCTCATTTCAGTAAAGACGATAACTTTGAGCGGAAGAGCATCTACAAAAATCAGGATGAAGCCCAGAAATACAAAACCAAAATCACTGTTCAACAAGGACAACCCATTTGAGATTTAATGGTATCAAAGATCCACATCAAGGGAAGCGAAGGGAAATGCAGAAGAAGAGGAAGAAAACAAATGAAGAATTAAAAGAGGGCAGGCATTATAGAACATGGGTTGTAAATATATTCATTCTTCGTTCATCTAGCATAACAAAACGAAGAACAAAATGACCCAGCGAAAGAAAAATGCAGAATAGAGAAGCAACAAAGGCACCTTTTTTTGGTACAACAAGGTGAGCTCAGCTCACAGGGACTAGGTTTTATTTTTTGGTACAGGTGAACTTTGAGACACAGGAGAAAAAAAGAGAGATTAACGGGTCTGGAAAGAGAAGAAGAAGGGGACGAAATGGTTTTTCTCTCACACACGTAAAGGCGTTTTTCACGAGAAAACAGCAGCAAGGAGTGAATGAAGGCTGCACAAAAATCTCCCTCAAACTGCTGAAAGACTGCCACTATTACGGGGTTTTGATACTTCCGAGGAAATAACACTCAAAACGACATTTTTATACGTTGGGGTGCAAATGAACCGAATTGCTAGCAAGATATTTGAATTTCAGTTCAGAAAAAAAAATTGTTCCATATCGTTTATTAAGTTTAACGAGCTGAACTCGAAAATCTTATCGAGTTTGAGTTTGATACTATTTAGTTTATTAGCTCGAGAATATGTTTGATACTATTTGGTTCATTAGCTCGAGAATATATTCGTTTAAAGACTCTTGAATTTATTCATTTAAAAGCCTGCAAACGTGTTCGTTAAATACTCATTGAAAACTCGTTTATATTATATTTTGTTATCGAACTCGAATTTTTGTCATTATTTATTAACGAATCGAGTTCAAGCTTTTTATCTTTATTTGTTAATGAGTCGAACTCAAGCTTAATTCGTTAAGTATAATAAACGAACTTTTCACGAGTCGAACTCCTGCTCGCGAGCTTAATAATTTTTAAATGAGCCGAGTTTGAATTTATAATATATTTAAATGAGCCGAACTTAAGATCAATATTCGGCTCAGCTCAATTACAGTTCTATATTTGACTAATTTAATTATATAATAATATATATTTAATTATTTTATTTTTATTAATAAATTATTAAATATTTAGATTAATTTATGAACGATAGTCTAATCTACAAATATTTTAGCACACTATAGTCTATACATTTTTCTAAAGGGTAAGGCCTACATTTTTGGACGGTGATGATGATAGATTAGGTTCAGTCTTGAATGCACAATTTGTTCTTTGAAGGAAATATAAATTTATGGTAAAATAAAATAATAAAAAAATAATACTAATATTTAGTAAATTTTAAAGTATAATTTTGAATTAAAAGGTTTTATATCTTGAATATAAGCAAATATAAGTTCCCCTAAAGAAGAGATTTACAACACTTTTTTTTTTGTTCAGAGGATTTGATTATTAATTGATTAATTTGATATATTTGCATTAATTGTATAAATAATTTTATTCTTTTATCTCCTAAAAATGAATCAATAGTGAAAAAGAAGGATAATAATAATAATAATAATAATAATAATAATTATTATTATTATTATTATTATTATTATTATTATTGAGGAGGCTATTCTAAAAATTAATTAATTTGACAAAGAAACAAATTTGTCCATTGAAAGCATAAACCTAGGATTCGTTTTCCACCAATGTGCGCATGAGGCGTATCATTTTCGATAGAGAATCTTTTTTTTCTTCACTAAAATAATTATCTTTTTTTTTTCTGCCCGAGTCTTGAACCTAATCTTTAATTTATTAATTAATATTATAAATATAAATACAATTATCATAATATAAAAATGTTATGAATAGTAACTAATTAAATTAATTATTATATATATATATTAAAAATATGTTTTCAACATATTAAGCATAAATTATATTTTAAAAAATAAATTATAGTCTTAGTGATTACTTCACTTATAGACTATAATACTAGTAATTTTTTTTCCAATTTTTATAATTTTTTCTATTAACTACTAATTATTATTCTCTCTATCTCATTCTATCTGATTATCGAAGATTGATAATATCATTTAATATATATAATTATAATTAATTAAATAATAGAAAAAAATTGAATAAAATTAAAATTTTTCATTAATAGAGAAGATTTATCTCGTACCAAAACATAAATAAAATTAGAAAGAAATAATCTATTTTTTATTAATAATTGAAAATATTAATTAGAGTATAATAAATTTTATTTTCTTACACGTCATATAAAAAAGAACTACAGAAATATTAACGATTGCTAATTATCTCAAAATATAGTTATTATTATAAACAAACTCCAAAATTTAATAGGAGCCTTGTAATGAGCCATTGCCCAATAAGGGTCCCTAGTCCCAACTACTTAACAAGACCTTGAGCGGGATTTGAAATTACTAATTAACCCACTTGACAAGATACATATCTTTGGTAATAATGTTGAAAATGGAATATTTGGAAGGTCTATATCAGTCATATTCACTAGTTTATTAATTATCATGCAATTATGTCAAGTATAAGAAGGAAATGTGTTGGATTTTCAAGGGACAACTCTTGTCGTTGGGTTCAATCATGTCATGTTTTTGTTGAGGAAAACTTACAAATTGCACAAAATAAGATGATAGAATGAAGAAGTACATGCATTGCCATTATCCTAATATTAAAATGTAATATAGCAACAAAACCCATATAACTATTTTTCTTTATAAAGTTGCGATTGAAAAATTCAAATTTGGAATCTTACAGCTTTAATTTTATTTGATTATGGGTAATTATACTATAAAATTGAATTATATTCATCGTATTATGATATCGGCGATTAAATTCTGTCTAAGTTTTAATTTGTAAAGTGAATGAATTCACTATATATAACTTTTATCAGTGATCACATTCTGTATAAATTTGAGGGAGAACTTCTTTGGTCGTTATAGAGATTTTTTTCTAATAGTGGAAAACAAAAAAAGTAAATAGTTTAGATATAAATCATGGATGAAACTAAAATTTTAAAACTAAAATTTTAAGCTGATAATAACTAATAAGCCCACATATATTACTAATTTTGTATGTTTCATAATTCTCATTACAAGTATTTTGTAAGAAAAATACAATAAAATAAACTTCAAGATTCCAAGTTCATATTGGGAATGCCAATCTCTAATTGATCAGAAAAAAACAGTTGATTAAACAATTTTTCCACAGTATCATCATTTGTAAATAGATAACCGTTGGGGAGTTTGACTCCAAAATTTGGGAAGTTCAATTGAAAAAGAAAAAAAAAAAAAAACAAAATCATCTTTAAGTGTTATATATAGAAAAAAATTTTAAAATTTTGAGGTGTAAATATTAAAATTATATGAAAAATATTTATTATACTATATATACTAGAAAGTTTTAAAATTTTAGGGGACAACTATACATGTTATCGGTGGTATGTATGTTCTAGTGCATTCACTTCCCTTTATATATTAAATAATGTACCATAATGGATACATGTATACTTCACATTCATAATAAATAAAATATTCAAGTTGTTGATTATATATGAATACAGTAGTTCTTTTTATACTATGAAATATATTGCCTTTTAATTATCTACAGATAATTTATTATCAAGTTTTTTATAATAATGAAATAAATATTTCTGGTAAAAGATAATCTTAAAAAATATTCATAACCAGAAAAAGACAGTAAATTGAATATTTATTGAGCCTCTAGATTAACACTTGATTAGTCATTATTGGATAAATAATAAAGCTTAGAGATGTTAGTTGTTGGATAAACCCCTTCCCCAAGCAAAAAAAAAAAAAGGAAAAAAAAATGTGAGAAGAAGGTGAGAAAAAAAAAAGAAAAAGAAAGAAAAAATAATAATAAGAAAAATTCCTCTTGTTCTTAGAAGAAAAATAGAGGAAAAAATATTTGGTAATTATATATCTTTTACTAGCAAATGAGTCTCGTCAAAGACAACTCAAGTTTTTAGTCTTTTTGCTTGATTTGTATTTTTGGTGAATTCGGTTCTAAAAGGTTTGTCTTAACATTTTTATTTTTTTATTTTGTTCTAAAAATTATGGGATGATCTTGGTAAATGAGTATTATCCATAAATATTACAAAATATAATTTGTAAAAGTTATAGATAAATACTCAAAGTTAACTTGTAAAGTATGTTTGCATGTCATACAAAGTGTAATTACATGTTTTTGTTAAAATAAAAATTTTTAAAATCTCTACTTTTGACTAAGATATAGAGTTCCTCTCAATCCAAAAATCACTTCTGCTTCCAACAATTGGTATAAGAGTCTTCTCATGATTTGGAGCAAAATGACTCTCATTTTGGTTAGTAGGCTCAGTTTGATTATAGATGATATTCTTATTGTTCTTTTATATTTGATTTATATGTTATGTTGCATATTGATGTTACATGATATATTTTCTCTATTTGTTTTGGGATTTTCCAAAGTGTAAAGGATTATATTATTTTGATATTTCGGCTTGTAATATTAATAAATATATAGTTTATTCTTGCCATTATATTGAAGTCATTGGCATACCAAGATAGTTATATGTAACTTTTTTTTTTGGAGCAAGGAGGCATAAAATTAGAAGCGGAGCAACAAGAAAAATTTCATAGAGTTTAATTTGTATTTTCTATTTTGAGGTGGAAATTTTTCTAACAATTACAATAGAATTATAAATTGCATGATTAATTTCTGTATTGTATGCGATATGATTATATGTGGTATATATAATTAAATAATGTGAGCTTTAATTATTAATTTTAGATTAAAAAAATATATAAAAATATATATTAATTTAAATGAGATTTAAATTATATATAAATTTTTATATGGTTAATTTTTCCAAATTGTTAAAAAAATAATAATAAATGAATAAAATATATAATAATTTAAATAAGATTTAAATTATATATATATAGGGTTAATTTTTTCAAATTGTTGCAAAAATTCAATATTTATGTATAAAATTCATTTTTGGATGAGATGAGTATAAAAATATACTCACAATATATATATATATATATATATATTGACTCCAAAAATTAATTTTATTTAAGCATTATATAATATGATTATATAATGAGTTCACATTTATTTATGAAACATAAAGTGCATATTAAATAGTGGTAATATGCATTTTATTCGATCTAATACCATGTGTATGTTTATAAATGCATAACCATCAGAGTATAAATGTGATTACCTTTTATGATCATAGGAGATATGATATGAAAAAGACTAATGTGCAAACATTAACCTTAAAATTGGATTATGTGATAATTCAAAGATAAATTTACTGCTTTATTGATGCTAGTAGATTTTTAATCCGGTTAATGTGCAAAGTGAGACATTAAAATTATGATAAAAGAACAAGTAATCTTTCTAAAGATAATGAATCCAATAAAAATGTAAAATGTCTACATTGAAACTTTCCATGAGACCATTAATATGCAAGTTATTGTATATTAATGATAAGGTCAAATAATGTATTTGACTTGTATAATGGATTGACATCTAGTGTTGCAATAATGTTATTTTGTGAAGCTGAGTGACACTAGATTCAGTTCATTTATTCTACTGATCTCATGGGTATGATTTATTTAATATGTTAGCCCAAAAATGTCATTTTGTGAAGCTGATAGTTAATGTATTAGGAGTCAGTTAAAAAAGAAATAAATTGAGTCTACAATTATTATATTTAACAAAGAGTTGTCATCTCATTAATATATTAATATTCCAAGAATGTCATTGTGGGAAGCTGAGGAATATTAATTTGAGTGTTATTGAGATCTAATTTACCCACTAGAAGTTCACCCCAACGAGACTTCCGTTTCTTAGGAGGAAAGTGTAGAATGTGCCAAATTTGTGGGAGAAACTATTATGATTGTGTGTCCAAATCATTTTGGTTAATTGGTTTGACCATTAATATATAATTAAGCTGTACATTTTATTCTTTCTGTAGTTAATTTTCTATAATAATAAGGCTACACCATCATCACTTCAATCGCTATTGGACCGTAATAGGCTCACCGGATCTAATTATGTGGACTGATTAAGGAATCTTAAACTAGTGCTTCTTCAGCAACGCTTGTGGGATGTTGCTAGTAAGCTAAGACCTACATCGCCTGTTGCTGATGCAAGTAAGGCTAAAAAATAATATTTACGGATTGGGTTGATAAGAACACTCAAGCAAAGTGCCATATACTTGCTTCTATAGAAATAAGCTACAAGAGTAATATGAAAAGATAAAAGCTTGTGATGATATTTTGGAGCTAGTAAAGGAAAGTTATAGCGAGACTAGTAGGACTACCCATTTTAACTATTCCAACAGACTATTCCAAATGAAAATAACGAAGGTCAGAATGTTAATGAACATGTTGGTGAGATGATAAAGCTTATGCATTGCCTTGAATATCTCAATTTCTTCATGGATGCAGAGCTTAAGATAGATTGTATCCTAGCATCACTTCCATGTTCTTATGGAAGTTTCATTTCTAACTTCCATTTGAACAAAGTGGCATGCACTTTGCAAGAACTGCAGCAAAATTTAGTTTATCACCAAAATAAAGCAGAAGTATTAGTGACAACTTTTTTTTCTTCAACCTTTTCTTCTCACCTAAAGAAGAGGAAGAAGAAAAAGATCATTATAAGAAAGAGTTACACTCCCTCTTCTTTGCGTCCTAAAAAAGGTAAGGGGAAAGCAAAAGCTCCAGCTTCGGATCAACTTAAACCAAAGGCTGACAAAGGAACATGTTTCCACTGTCAGAAGAATGGTCACTGGAAGAGAAATTGTATGGTTTATCTAAATAGTTTAGAGAATATTAAAGGCAAAAGGATTACAAATCCTTTAGGTATTTCTTATCTTTTGAATTTAAATGTTGATTTAAATTATAATCATTCTTTTAACTTATTATATACTTGGGTCTTAGACACATGAGCAACTACTCATATTTATTCTTTTGTGCAAGATCTAAAACATACAAAGTTGCTATATGATGGAGAGATAATGGAGAGATAAAGCTCACTATTGGTGATGGAGCAAAAGTTGCAGCCGAGTAAGTGGGAAATATCTCTATTTGATTAAACCATTATATAATCTTATTATCAGATGTTTTGTATATTTCTAATGCCTATAAGAATATAATTTCTGTATCCACTTTGACAAACAATAATTATGAATTCTTGTTTCGCAAAGATGTGTGTTACATTTATTTTAATAATAATCTTATTGATATTGGAACTAAATATCATGACTTATATTATTTATGTTGTGATAAGCCTAATAAGATAAATAATAAATAGTTATTATTGAGCAACATAAATGACAATTCTATTCAAACTAAATATGATAATTCAAGTATGACACGTGTTTGGCACTTAAAACTTAGTCATATTTCTAATGCAAGGTTCCACAAGTTGGTAGATATGAGAATTCTAAAAGATTTAGATTTTCAGTCTAATAATTCTATTTTTGAATCATGTCTACAAGAAAAAATGACTAGAATTTCATTTGCTGGTCAAATGGTACGTGCTGATAATCTTCTTGAATTAATTCGTACTGATATTTATGGACCATTTAAGGAAATGGTCCGATGAGGTTATCATTTCTTTGTGACCTTTATAGACGATAAGTCTAGATATGGATATTTGTATTTATTGAAATACAGATATGAAGTCTTTGAAAAGTTTAAAGAGTATAAAGCTGAAATAAAAAATAAAAAATAAATATTAAAGCACTTTGATCAGATTGAGGTGGTGAATATTTAATTACTAAATTTAATGATTACTTCAAAGAAAATGCATACAATTCACTTCATCTGGCACACCTTAACTAAATGGTGTGAGTGAAAGGAGAAATCGTACTTTGTTAGACATGGTATGTGGTATGATGAGTTATACTGACTTACCTATCTCTTTTTGGGGATATGTTTTGGGAACAACGTTATATATTCTTAATAAAGTTCCTACAAAATTTGTGTATACCACTCCAATATAAGATATAGACTAATAAAACTCCTATATTATCTCATTTTAAGATATGAGGTTGTCCTGCTTATATTAAAAAGTAAAAAACAGATAAGTTAGAGGAACGGTCCACTAAAGACCGATTTGTTCGATATGATATTGCTAGAAATTGAGATATTTTTATCTACTTGACGAACAAATTGTTGTTATAAGTAGAGACGTTATTTTTCTTGAGAAGAAGTTTCTAAAAAAAGGTGGCAAAGGCAGACATATAGTTTTGGATGAAGAATCATTTGAAAAACAAATCTAAGTAGCTGAACCAATGAAGATTGATAAGTCAATCGAGCCTAACATGATAAATGATATCACTTCAGCTCTTAGGAGGTCTGAAAGAGCTTTACGCCCTCCTAAGTGGTATGAATTTACTGTGGAACATGACCAAAAGTTATTTATATTTGACAGTAATGATCAACCAGAAGATCTTGTCACTTATGAGGAGGCAATGTCTGACATTGATGCTCTTAAGTGGTAAGAAGCAATGCAAGCTAAGATAGATTCCATGTACAAGAATCAAGTTTGGGAACTTGTAGACCCATTTGAAGGAATAATTCCAATAGGTTGTAAATGGGTTTATAAGTGCAAGCTAAATTCTGAAGGGAATGTTGATACTTATAAAGCTAGACTTATAGCGAAGGGGTATCGCCAACAAGAAAGGATTGACTATGAAGAGATATTCTCTCCTATAGCTACGCTTAAAAGTATTCGAATATCTTAGCCATTGCAGCACACTATGATTAGGAGTTATGGCAGATTGATGTCAAAACTGTCTTTCTCAATAGATTTCTTGAAAAATAAAATTTATATGGAACAACCTAAAAGATTTGATTCTAAAGATAGTTCTAAAGTGTGCAAGTTTAAGATATCCATTTATGGTATTAAACAAGCTTCAAGGAGCTGGAACAAGCGTTTTGATGAAGCCATAAAAAGTTATGACTTTATTCAAAATCCTAATGAGGTTTGTGTGTACAAGAAAATTAATGGGAGCAAGATTACTTTTTTAGTCTTGTATGTTAATGATATTCTAATCATAGGTAATAATGTTGGTTTTTTAATTGACATAGAAGTCTGATTATCATTCACCTTCTCCATGAAAGACTTAGGAGAAGTAGCTTATATTATTGGTATTAAGTTATATAGAAATAGAGTTAAAAGAATGTTACGGCTGTCCCAAGCTCTCTATTTAGAAAAGATCCTAAAAAGGTTTGGGATGAAAAATTTCAAAAGAGGATTAATACCTGTAAAACATGAAGTGCATCTTTTTAAGGAGATGAGTCCCAAAACTCCTGAAAAAAGGACACGAATAGTTGGCATACCGTATGCTTCAGCCATAGACAGTCAATCTAATATACGTTATATTGTGTACTAGACCAGACATAACATTTACCATTAGCTTAACTAGAAGGTATCAATATGATCCAGGTGAAAGACACTGGATAACAATCAAGACAATCTTTAAGTACTTGAGAAGGACTAAAGATTTATTCTTGGTTTATGGAGGCGACGATCTAAGTGTGGTTGAATACACAGATTCTGATTTTTAATCAAATAAGGATGAATTAAAGTCCAAGTCAGGACATGTATTTTACCCTGAATGGTGCAACAGTAGTATGGAAAAGTTTCAAGCAAATGACTATTGTTGATTTTATAACAAAGGCTGAATACATAGCAGCCTCAAATGCCACCAAAGAAGTCATTTGGTTGAAGAACTTTCTAATAGATTAAGATGTGGTTCCATTTATTTATAGTCTCATTCCTTTGTATTGTGACAACAATAGGGCAATTGCACAATCTAAGGAACCAAAGTCTCACAAGAACTTCAAACATGTATTTCGACGTTATCACTTAATTAGAAAAATAATTGGACGAGGTGATATTTCGGTGCAAAAAGTTACATCAGTTAACAGTACAACTGATCTATTCACGAAGCCTATGACACAAGCACAGTTAGATCATCAGCTTCAAAAGATAGGTCTTAGATACTGTAGTGAATGACATTAGTGCAAGTGGGAGTTTGTTATCAGTGGTGTATATGCCCTAGTACATTCACTTCTTTTTATATATTAAATAATATATTATAATGGACACGTGTATACTTCATATTCATAATAAATAAAATATTCAAGTTGTTAATTATATATGAATGCAGTAGTTCTTTTATACTATAAAATATACTGCACTTTAATTATCTATAGAAAATTTATTATCAAGTTGTTGATAATAATAATAATATAAATATCTTTGGTAAAAAATAATCTTAAAAATGTTTATAACCAGAAAATGATAGTGAATTGAGTATTTATTGAGCATTTAGGTTATCACATGATTTATTTTGATGAGAAATCTCATTCTCCATGATATAATGATATCTAGATAAACAAGTGAGTTCTTAAAGAGTTAAGAGTACCGAACAGTGACGCTTGATAATAACTGTACAGGTAGTGATTGGTGTCAACAGTTATTATTTTGGTCATAATATAAGAGTCTTTTATGACTTAAAGTCCTTTGACTTGAGGTGTCAAGACTGTCCTTTCATGGATAGCTGTTGAGGTGCTCTTATCTTGTACTATGCTATTCACGCTTGGTAATCTAGCTCATAGTCACCACAATTAGTCATGTAGTGAGATATAAGATTACCAAAGTATGACTCATTACCCTGCAGCACCAAAGCAAGATTCTAATGAAATTGATATTTTTGGTCTGATAAAATAAATTTATGGTCATAAGAAATATGACTTATTCGATATAAAATCGATATTATTAGTTAGACTAATAATGATAAGTGTTATTTTAATCAGAACACAAATTATCATTCATTAGTATATTGACAAATAGGGTTTGACACGTTGTGATCCTAATCAATATCGGGATCATAACGAGAGTACTTAATATTATGATTTAGATGTCAAATTAATATTTGATATTTTATCGGTAATTAAAAGGAGAATTCCAAAATAATACTTAATGTGTTCAAGTATACGAGGAATTCAAAAATAGTATCCAATATAATATTAATGAGTTAATATTCTATTTTTATTCCTATAAATTAATTGATTTTATAAGTCATACCTAAATTAATTATTTGACTAGTCAATATTTATGATGTGCAGATTAATTTAATTGAGAATTAAATTAGAAATGATCACTTATATTATTTGAGTTAAAATTAATATTGATTAATTTTAACTATTTCTCCTTTATAATTTTAATTAAAATATTAATTAAAATTATTATAATTTAATTAAATTGTTAATTAAATTAACCATAATGATATATTAAAGTAATTGTAATTATTAATGTGGTATTAGTTCTTTCACTATCTTCTCCATATGCTACTTTGCATTAAGTAATTAATGTTTGTTGCCACCTTGCCTTCCATTGCATTTAGTCATTTTGCCACCTTGCAATTAACATGCAATTAATGCAATTTTGGCACTTACTTAGTCATTATTGGATAAACAATTAACATTTATCTCTTTGTCTATACATTACGTATGAAATTGTCTAAGCGAAAAATAATAATAAGGCTTAGAAGAGATGTTAGTTGTTAGATAACCCCAAAAAAAACGTGAGAAAGAAAAAAAAAAAAAAAGAAAGAAAGAAAAAAAATAATAAGAAAAATTCATTTTGTTCTTGAGAAGAAAAATAAATGAAACGAATATTTGGTGATCGTACATCTTTGACTAGCAAATAAGTCTTATCAAAGACAACTGAAGTTTTTGATTTTTTTGTTTGGTTTGTATTTTTAGTGAATTCGGTTCTAAAAAATTTGTTCTAACCTTTTTATTTTTCTATTTTGTTCTGAAAATCATGAGATGATATTGATAAATGAATATTATCCATAAATGTTACAAAATATAATTTGTAAAAGTTACGGATAAATACTTAAGGTTAATATGCAAAATGTATTTACATGACATGCAAAATGTAATTGCATGTTTCAGTTAAAATAAAAAATTTTGAAATCTCTATTTTTGATCGAAACTTAGAACTCCCCTCAATCCAAAAATTGCTTCCGCTTCCAACAATTAAATGTGTATATTTTACATTCATAGTAAATAAAAAAAAGTAAATGCAGTAGAGCATACACATAACTGATAATAAACTTCCACTTGTACTAGTGTCATTCACTACAATATGTAAGACCTATTTTCTAAAGGTGATGGTCTGATTGTACTTGTGTTATAGGTTTTGTGAATGAATCGGATGTTTCTAAACCTAGATATCAATACCCCCCGTAAAACTTCGCCTCTGAGTGACACAATGGCAGCACCACCGCAAAAGTAAAATCGCAGCAACCAGATAGGATTTGAAAAAGTGGCTGTTTACATCTCACATTTCTCATTACAAGTATGCTATAAGTATTGCTGAATTTTTATTGTATTACGTCCTAATCCTGATTTTCGAATTTTTTTTCTTTGGAAATAACACTTACATTGTCTTTTAATTGTTCCTTGTGTGCTAATATACAATAATATTTTAATTTCTTTTTTAGAGATATAAAATGATAAATTATATAGAATTAATCTATACCCACAAATACCTAAATTTGATTGTATACTATCTCATCTACTATTTTTATTTTATTTAATTTCAAAATATCAAATCAGTTTCATAATCCTAACCAAACACACATCAATAATTGACAATATATTTGTTTCAAATATGACTTTCATTTGGTACTTTGTGAATTATTGAAGAACTCATGTCTCCAACTAATAATAATAATAATAATAATAATATTATTATTATTATTATTAAAGGGAAATTAACTATTAATTGATATTAATTTAATCAATATACCTATTATAAAATAGAGTCGTACCAAAAATAGATAGAAGCCAGTAATGAATTATATATTCAGCCTCGTATATGTAAATAATAATAATAATAATAATAATAATAAAAAAGAGAAACTAAAAAATGAATTAATTATTCATATGGTTGTGGGACCCTAAAAGGCCAGTGGTATATCATCCAAACAGGTAGGGACAATATATATATATATATATATATATATATATATTTATTTATTTATTTAGTATAAAAATATATAGCAAACATTAAGAATGTAATTATTTTGACATATTCCCTTCAAAAAGGGGAAAAATAAAATTAAAATAAACTTTAGAGTTTTAGTTTTAGTTAAGAAAAAGAGGAGTAGACAACATTATAGATACCTTGCCACCTTTTGATCATGGCTAGCGATGGTATTAATGTATAGAAAAATTAATAAACTCATTATTAAAACTTAATTAATATTTGATTTTCATAGGTAAAATAATGATTACTACTTATTTTTACACTAACTTTCTACTTGATCACATTTAATTATAGTTTAAATAAGGAAAAAAAAAACTATAGATTTAGGCAGGATTTATGGGTTCAAGGGACACGTGGAATACAATTATGGTGCATGCATTGCCTTGGTGGCACCACTTTACCTCTATTAAGGGGTCTGATTTTATATCACTATTACATTAATTAATTTATTTTCGCTTAATTCTTAACATATTTTTCGTGGGTACCCTGAATATTATTTTAGATAATTTATAAATTTATGTAAAATTTATTATTTAACTGCTGAAAAAATATTAAAATTCATGAATTCATCATCTATTAAAATCTTTCATTTTTTATAAATTTTATATCCAACATTGTAGGTGAAAATATTAAAATTCACAATTTTTTATCAATAAAAAATTCTTACCATATTTTTTTTATTCTAAAATTGTTCCTAATAAATTTATAATATTCCAACACTATTCTTAATTATAAAAAAAAAGCAAAAATCATTTTTCTAACTAATTGCTATATTATTATTAATATTATTATTATATGGTGTTAATATGCATTCAATTATTAATAAAAAAATATTTTATTATGAGAGAATATTATTAACTTTATTTTTTTATATTTTTTATTATTTTCCAACTCTTAAATAATTTTATTTTTTTAATTTTTAAATATATGGTGGAATTGATTGTATGTACTTAATAATAATAATAAATTATCAATATTTAATAAAGGTTAAAATTGGAAATTTATTATTAAATCCATAGATTGTGGTCATTAAATCAAACATAAATGCAAAGAAAATTACACTATTAATCAATAGATTTTATAATCAAATTAAACAATAGAATTCTTAAAATCAATTCATGGATTTATGGATTACATGAAATACATAGATTTTAAAATCTCTCGATCCAAATGATATCTAAATTTAATTTGTAGTTTTGCTCTATATTTTATTTAAATTTTAAAAAAATTTTTTTTTTAAAGAAAGCAATCAGAGACAAAGAAAACCAATACACGAGGCTCTCAAGCTTCTTTCATACACTCAATCTAAAAATCTTAGACTCAGTCCAATATATATATTTTTTTGATATCTGTAAATAAATAAGAATGAAGAGAAATCGATTATTTTATTGATAATAGAAATCCCTATATATACAACTCTATGAATATAAAATAGGAAACAAATATATAAAGAATAGGAAACAAGACAAACTAGGAAATAAATCTCTACATATCTCTAATTACATAAATCAAGCTAAATAAGAATATTATTCAAATATCTTCCAATATCTCACAACACTCCCCCTCAAGTTGAAGCATAGATATCAATTATGTTCAACTTGTTACAGATGTAAAAAACAAAGAGTTCCAAAACTTGTATCACAAAATGTCTCACACCACACTAATGTTGACCTAACCAGGTAGAAAATATCATATCAACCGACAAAACCTGTAACGCAAAAGGCCTCACACTACACCAATGTAGACCCAACCAGGTAGAAAAAGATGTCGTACAATCCGAAGAGAGTCAAGCGAGATATATCGACAACAAATGTCACTTGACAAAGGTGACCCAAGAAATTACATAATTTGCTCTCAAGAGCAGAAAAACGAAATGGATCACTCATTGTGACTCAATTATGACAAAGAGATGCCTATTTAGGCATAGCTCTCGGATCGATTTCCAGGTAAAGTTTCACTGGAACCATAGCTCTGATACCATGTAAAGAAATAATCCATTGGATCATGGCTCTGATACCATGTAAATAAATAAAAATGAAGAGAAATCGATTATTTCATTGATAATAGAAACTCCTATATATACAACTCTATGAATATAAAATAGGAAACAAATATATAAAGAATAGGAAACAAGACAAACTAGGAAATAAATCTCTACATATCCCTAATTACATAAATCAAACTAAATAAGAATATTATTCAAATATCTTCCAAT
>CATIWF010053146.1:0-29969 GCA_949630135.1 Balakata baccata
ACTTATTGTACATGTTTATTTGATTAATAAAAGGCATTTTTATTAATTTGGTATTCATTTGATATATGAATTGATAGTGATCTTAAATCAATTAATGAAGTCCATGATACAAAACATAGCATGAAGGAAATCATGATGAGATCATGATAATGAGATTTTTATCATGTGTAATTATGTTAGTATCTAAATTATCCCTAGTCATAGGATTAATGAGACGGGACATTATTAATCCGGATAGACTAGCATATGTTATATTCCTTGATTGGATCCAGTAGTAGATCTCATAATCTATAAACATGAGATGTTTAGAGTTAACATGTGGATGATTGCTAATAGTAGCCAAGTACATTGGATGACCTTATATGAGACAATCATATGGATATTCTATTCAAATATCAATGATAGTCTCATCGTAGCAATGATGTAAGTATCCTTAGACTTGAGGTACTCAAGGATATCTTGAATACTAATTCTGTACTTTGACTCTTTTCCTTGTTACCTCATAGAGGTTACTCATAGGATGATGATTGGGTACAGTTTGAGGTATTCGAAGGTAATTGGGTAGCCAACAAATGATTCACAACTCCGAATAGAGGGAATGTATACCCATGGCCACTTGTTGGGACATTACTCGGGAATCTCTGGCTAGAGTGGAAATGTCATGAAGATGGTCTTCAGTGACATGTCTAATAGAGTAATTAGTCTTAAGGACAAGATCCAATATCACTTGGGTTAGGTGTGATGTAGTCAGTCTAACGGGAGTTGACACATTGTCCATACTCTGAACCGAGTGGGGTATAGATTGGTGAAAAGATAAATTGCACATAAACTATCTGTAGAAAGGTTCATAGTCAAAACCACTGACTTTCTGGTTAATTGGGGGTCCTGATATGTTGCTAGATACTGCTCATGACTTGCTTAAATTAATTGATAATTTAAGTGGCCAACATAATCGAGAACCTAAGGGGTCACATGCTTTGGAGGTGTAAAGAATGAGTAAAATAGTTTTGGATAAGAACCAAAAATATGAAAGAATTATTTTGAATCGGTTCGTGATAAGATCACGGAAAAAAACTCAGGAGGGTTAACGGGCCCACTGGCCTAGTAAGCCGATTTCCAATTCTCTTAATTTTGGCCATTAAGGCCACTAATCCAAAATAACTCCCATTTCTCCTCTCTTAATTTTTGGTCAATAAAAACTGATATTTTTTAGATCTAAAATACCTCAATAGATAGAAAATTGACAAGAAAAATTTTTGGGAGAAGAAAAGTTTTTTTGAGACATTAAGAAAAATTAAAGAGTTTAATTTTTCTCTCATATGAACACACATCATTACTAGCACTTTGAGGTGTGTTCAAGCCATTTCCAAGTGGTTTCATTCTTTCATATTTGTGTGGATATTGTTAGAGACAATCCGAGATTGGATTGTTATGGTTTGCTACAACCCAATAAGGTGAGAAGTTGAAGAAAAATCAAGAAACTATAAAGGTATAATTTCTGAATTTTTCTTTTGTTAAATTAGTTTTAATTGGCACAACTCAATTCTCTTGATTCGGGTTTTGAAAATTTTTATTTTCCACTACATAATATGTATATAATACATGCTCAAAACCCAACACGCCAGTCCAAAATACATCTAGTTTACCTTCTACCATGAGTTTTCAAGTCTCTTAACCTCAAGTCCATCATTAAGGAACTAGGATTTGGTGGAGATGGAAGGATTTCTTCAAGATTGAGAGGAGTTAGAGAGAGAAAGCTTGAGCAAGGAAGGAGACTCGGGTTCTCTCATGATCAATCTCGTTTTCTACCTTTAAGAGGTAAGAAAACATGTTTCTCCCTCTTATTATTATGAATTTTGTGATAATTGATGTTGTTACCCTAAATGGGTAAAATCCCTTTTGTAAATGGATATGTATGAGTTAGAACCTTCGGTTTGCTTGAAGGAAGACCTCCCTTTAAGCTATATTAAGATTTTAACATATTCTAGAGGAAGATTTAAGAAGAAAGAACCTAGATTGAAGGATTTTGTGTTGGGTGTTATAAACCCCTAGCTTTATGTAACTATAGATGTGGACAAATAATTTAAGTTGATAAGAAATGGTTGTCTATGTATAGGAGATGCCTTGGAGGGCGGATTTACCACCAAAGAGGCTAGAAAAGCTTGACAACTTAGGTTTTGAGTTGGCTTCATAGAAGGTATGCATACATATACTTTCTAACTTGCTCAAATGACATGGTTGTGTTAAATGGCATGTTAGATAGAACTATTGAGTAATTAAAATGCAAACAATGTTATGTGATAAATTGGTTATGCCTACGGGCTATAAAGGATAAAGTATGAAATGAATTATATGGGTTCAGTAGATTAATACACCAAGAACCCAAAATGAGATGATATATGGTGATAGACCTACGTTCTTAAGAATTATGTAAAAATTAAGGTAATATGGTATTAAATAGGTAATAGTAGAAAATGAAGATTTGGATAAAATTATAGACATTATTAGGCATAAAATGAGAATTTGGCTTAAATGAAGTAAATCAAAACATGATTATTGGCTTGGCATAATAACTCTTAATTGAGTCCTTGTATGAGCACAATAGATACATAACATGACTTGATTTTGGTGGCTACGAGCCAACATATGATAAATGAGGTGGCTTAATGCCTATAAAGTGATTGGGCATACTTGTGGAGATGTAAGTGTCAAGATGGCACTTAATGTGCTTGAAAGATAACAATTGAGCTAGGCAAGCTCTTAACTTGTGAAACTTTTAGGGTTATGCATGAAATGGTATATTGATGATGAGAAAGGCATGATTAAATCTTGATTTCCTAAATTAAGTATGTTAAATTAGATATATGGCATGACTAATATTTATGAGTATTCTTGGATTATAATATAGTTGTATATAGGTAAATAAGGCATGTTTTGGTATGATTTGTGGTAAATGTTGCTAAGTTGGAGTGGTCTATGGAATACCATTAGAACCTTTGAATCTATATGGTTTATATGCCTCATTTAGTGTTAAAAATACATGGAATTAAATCAATGGGTTGAATTCATTTAAAGGTTGTGTTGCCATGTATATGCCCTATAAATGATGCGCATGTTGTTAAGAGTGACTACAACAGGTTAGCCTTAAAACCTTGTATGTGAAATGTTTGAAGTTCGTATTGGATGAAAATCCAAGGTCACGACCGTGACCCCTCTTTGTCACGCCCATGACTCATGCACAAATGGGGATAGATTGGTTCACAACCAGAGTCACAACTAAGGTCACGGCCGTAACTTATAAAGTCACGTCCATGACACCTTAATTTAGTAAAATTTATGTTGTTTCATGATTCTGAAATATGATTAACTTAGGCAAACCTCCTATTTATGTTAAAATATTATTAAATCTAATATGTATACATGATTAAGAGCACGAACATGTCTTGAATACATCAAGAAATGGTGATGCATGACAATAACATGTAAAACATAAGATAGATGGTGCACCATTAAGGATTACACAGTACCATAAATTCCTATTGTCCTAGCCTTAAAGCTTGAGCCTCCGAGAGGTCAATGCCTAACAAGTAACCGATATAAGCTCTAGCCTCTGACAGGTCAATACTTTAACAAAAAAATGATATAAAGCCTCCGAGAGTTCCATGCCTAAATGTGTAATCGACATACACCAGAGCCTCCAAGAGGTCAATACGTTAACCATCAAATGGAATACACTAGAGGCTGTGACAATTCATGTACACTTTTAGAGCCACCAAGCAGTCAAATTTTATGACAATCCATGTGTATTCCTATAATTTCAAATTTAAAAAATAGTAGGCCACAAGTATAAAAGGAGAATAACGAGTCAATTTTACTTTGTAATACAGAATATGGAAATTGAATATATGAAAGTGTAATATATGTCACAATATGTATGATCTTTGATATGGTTTGCGCTAGCATAATGCTATGCACATTATATGATGAGCACAATAGTACAATTACAATACATGACAATAATATGATCTCTCACTAAAGCATGATTTGAGATTTTATATCTTGAATTAATATGAATATTTGTTATGATTGCCATGTTTTTCTATGCTTTTGTGCATTAATAAGTTATGAGTAGCTTAGCATGTGAATTTTCATGCACGCATGTATTGGAGCCAATAGATAGTAGATGTAGCAGTTGGTAGTGAAGAAGCTAAAGCTCATGTAGAAGAGACTATATAGACCTAGATTTGGTCGAATTCATATTTATATCATGCATTTATCTTAGAATTCATATAAAGGGATGTAATTAATTAACTTTACAATTTTAGGATCATGTAATATAATTCATTATAGGCTTATATAAATATAACTACGATGCATAAGTAGAGGGATTGTATACCCAAACCAATATATGATTAACATCAAACAGGTAAATAGAAACTAGTGTTCCCTTGAGGTGATATACATTAGCTAGCTAGATATGCATCTTTAATCAGATAAAGATTTTATCTATAGTGAAATGATAAAAGTTTTAGATGGGATAGGTTTTAATCACCTAGGTCTGTAGTCGTAATGCCCACAAATAGGGTTTAGTTGTAATATATGAATAAATGACATATGAAGGGTATTTTGGTAATTAAAAGTATATGTATAGATGTCATATGGTGGGAATATGAGAGGTATATTGGAAGGTTAAGAAGGTATATTCAAGGTATATGAGGGGTATATGGTTGGTTTTGGGTAAAGTGTGTTTTGTTTAGCCTAGTTGTGACCATGATTGTGTTAAATGACTATGGATGATTTATATATATGTTTAGGAAGTGTTTAGAAGTGGATTTTTGGTAAAATTTGCCCATATGAAAAAGTTATGCCCTTTCACAACTAGCGTCACAACTAAGTTGAAAATTGTCATGGCTATGAATCAAGCTATCATGACCATAAAAGGGCCTTATTCATAACCATGAAGGATTTGTTCATGGCCGTGAAAGGGCCTTATTGATGACCTTGATGGTCATGTTTTGGGCTTTTCTTTGGGCAAAATAGTTCACAGCCAAGGCAAAAAGTGTCATAACCTTGAATCTGGCTGTGAAGGGGACTACTATAAATAGTCCAAGTTTCGTTTATTTCATTTAAATCCGATTCAAAAAGCCTTAAAACCCTAGCAAAGCCCCCAAATCCTCAGAAAACCCATCCCCCATAAGATTTTGATGAATTCTAAACTCCTAAAACACAAGATCTATCATTCAAGAGCAAGAATCAAGCATGGAATTAGGAGATTTATCAAGGAAGAAGATGAAGTTGGAGAGAGAAAATGTGGAGCTTGAAGGAACTCAGCTTTTCCACCAAATCAACCTTATTTTTCTTCCTTCTTTGGGTAAGATTTCATGTATTCCCTCCTCTTTTGATAAGTTTATGGTTGATTGATGTGATTTTCCTGAAATGGGTAAAAACCCATTTGTAGATAGGTATATTGGAGGTAAACCCTTAGATTGCTTGGGGAGAAACTCCCCTTTGGGTTTGATTTAGATGTTAAACATGTTTTTGGAGGATTTAAGAAGAAAGAACCCAACTTGATGATCTTTGAGTTAGGGTTTGTAGTATATGGTTTGATGTAGCTATAGATGTTGATATATGGTTTGAGCTAATAGGAAATAGTTGTGATTATGTTTAGGTGATGCCTTTGGAAGGTAGAATCATCCACCAAGGAGGCTAAGCAAGCTTAAAGCTTGGATTTAAGTTGGCTCCATAAGAGGTAAGTATATATATGCATCTTGATTTGTTGAATGACATAGAAATGAAATAAATGATATGTTAATTAGTAACTAAAATAGAAATGAATATATGTATTAGATCAATTGAGATATAAAAGCTATAAATGATATAAGTAGAAAGGGTACCTAAGCCAAGTTTGATTAAATAGCATGGTTTTAACTTGCTAAAAACATCTAAGTCCTATCATAAGTGAACATCTGTTGGCTATACCACCAATAGATAAAATAATTATAGTATGGGTATAATAGATCAAAATTATGCTTAGTTGGATATGAATTAGGTTGTTTAAGGGCTTAAGGGCATGAAAAGTAAGGTTAACGAATAATGAATGATATTGAACATGATTAAGGAAAGATGAATAAGTTAAATATGATTGATGGGGATAAGTTACATGTAAATACATAAGAAATAGCCATTCAACTTGTATAAGATATAGTAATTAAATGACAAAAATATGACCTAGCATTTTAGGTATAAAAGTTATCAATGGCAAAATATAGAGAATGAAATAAAAGGAACTTGGAACTTGAGTTCTTAAATATGATCAATAGAAGTTAATAAAGGTCTTGATGCATGTATATTGTGGGGTTATTAACCCAATTGTTTGAAAGCTAAGCTTAATCTTTATCTTAAGAATTGATAATTGGCATTGCATAAGGTCTACGAAAGCACCTAAGCAGTATAAAAAATGGCACAAAAGAGGTAAGTCTCTTGATTGATATTTGTAAATTGTTGAGTTGAAAATTTATGTGGAACTTGTACGTATGATATTAATTTATTGTGATTGGCATGACATGTATATAAAGTGATTTTTGCATGTTGATAGTGTTGGGTTTTGAGGATAAATCACATTCATAAAATGCAGTAGAAAATTAAAATTTTCAAAACCCAAATCAAAATATTCTACTAGTGCCATTAAAACTAATTCAATTAAAACATAGTTAGAAATTATAGCTTCAATTTCTTGCGTCAATTCTCCAAATTTCCTTCTTCTAAGGTTGTTGCAAACCATAACAATCCAATGTTGGATCGTCCCTAATATTAATCCACATGGAAAGGAAGAATGAAAACTCAAAAAGTTAAGCCTTGAACACTATCTATGTGCTAGCAAAGAAGAGTGTTCTTGAGAGAAAATTGAAGAAAAATTATCTAATAATTTTTTATGGATGCTATAGTATTTTTCTGATGAAAAATACTATTTATACGTCTTTCTAAATACCCTAGGGTTGGAAAAATTACTAAAATACGTTTAAGGGCTAAATTGGCAAATTGGCCAAAACTTAGCCAATTCAGCCAACTGCCTACACGCTAGGCTTGCCCAACTCATAGACACTGCCCTGCTATGGCCCCATACTGGCCTGTGCATTGATCTCATCACAATCCCACCCAAAATAATTTTCTCATAATTTTAGATCTCATCCAAGACCATTTTACTCATTCTTCACACTTCCAATGCATGTAACCCATTAGGTTCCCGGTTATGTTGGCCACCCAAATTAACAATTAATTCGAGCAAGTGATGAGCGGTATCTAGCAACACATCATGACCCCTAATTGACCTAGACAACAATATGTGCAATGTGTCCTCCCACTCGGTTCAAAGCATGGACTATGTGTCAGCTCCCACTAGACTAACTATAACACACCTAGCCCAAGTGATGTTAGATCTTATCCTTGGGACTCATGACTCTATCAGACATGTCACTGAAGACCATCTTCAAGACGTTTCGACTCTGGCTAGAGATTCCTAAGTAATGATCCCGATAAAAGGCCGTAGGTATACTCTCCCTTTATCAAGAGCGGTGAATCCTCTGTTGGCTACCCAATTACCTTCGAATACCTCAAGTTGTACCTAATCACCACCCTATGAGCGACTTCTATGAGGCAACAAGAAATGGAGTTAAAGCATAGAATCAATATCCAAGATATCCTTGAGTATATCAAGTCTAAGGATACATGCACCATTGCTATGATGAGACTATCATTGACATTTGAATAGATAATCCATATGATTGTTTCATAGCAGGTCATTCAATATACCTAACTACTCTTAGCAAGCATCCACATGTTAACTTTGAACATCTCATGCTCACAGCTTATGAGATCTACTGCTTGATCTAATCAAGGAATATAACATGTGCTAGTATATCCGGATCAATAATGTCCCGTCTTATTGATCCTATGACTAGGGATAATTTAGATACTAACATAATTACACATGATAGGAATCTCATTATCATGATCTCATCATGATTTCTTTCATGCTATGTTTCATATCATGGACTTTCATTAATCAGTTTAAGATCTATATCAATTCATATATAAATAAATACTAATATAATGAAAGAATGCCTTTATGAATGTGTACACTAAGTGCCTGAGGTGATTGCCTTTTGGGCACATATCTAACAAAAGCACTTCGATCAGATCGAGGTGGAGAATATTCAGGTACTGAATTTCATGATTTTCTCAAAGAAAATAGAATTGTCATACCATTCACTCCACCTAACACACCTCAATTAAATGGTGTGAGTGTGAAAGGAGAAATCGTACTTTGTTAGACATGGTACCTAGTATGATGAGTTATACTAACTTGCTTATCTCCTTTTGGACTTGGACTTGCTTATCTCCTTTTGGGAATATGCTTTGGAAACAGCATTATACATTCTTAATAGAGTTTCTTCTAAATCTGTGGATACCACTCCATATGAGATATGGATTGGTAAAATTCCTATATTATCTCATTTTAAGATATGAGGTTGTCTCACCTATATTAAAAAATAAAACACAAATAAGTTAGAGGAACAGTCCTCTAAAGGCCAATTTGTTGGATATATTGTTGCTAGAAATAATTTAGGATATTATTTCTATCTACTTGATGAACAAATTATTGTTGTGAGTAGAGATATCATTTTTCTTGAGTAAGAGTTTCTTAAAGAAGGTGGCAAAGGCAGACATATAGTTTTGGATGAAAATCATCTGAAAAACAAATTCAAGTGGCTAAACCAATGGAGATTGATAAGCCAATTGAGCCTAACATGACAAAGGATATCACTTTAGCTCTTTGGAGGTCTAAAAGAGCTTCACGCCCTCCTAGATGGTATGATTTTACTATTGAACGTGACCAAGAATTGTTCATATTTGGCAGTAATGATCAACCAGAAGATCATGTGACTTATGAAGAGGCAATGTCTGACATTGATGCTCTTAAGTGGCAAGAAGCAATACAAGCTGAAATAGATTCCATGTACAAGAATTAAGTTTGGGAACTTATAGACCCACTTGAAGGAATAGTTCCAATAGATTGTAAATGGATTTATAAGCGCAAACTAGATTCTGAAGGGAATATTGATACTTATAAAGCTATGCTTATAGCGAAGGGGTATCGCCAAAGGGAAGGGATTGTTATGAAGAAACATTCTCTCCCGTAGCCATGTTTAAAAGTATTCGTATACTCGTAGCTATTGTAGCACAATATAATTATGAAATATGGTAGATGGATGTCAAAACTGTCTTTCTCAATTGATTTCTTGAAGAAGAAATTTATATGGAGCAACCTAAAGGATTTGATTTTAAAGATAGTCTCAAATTATGCAAACTTAAGAGATCTATTTATGGTCTCAAGCAAGCTTCAGGAGCTGGAACAAGCATTTTGATGAAGCCATAAAGAGTTATGACTATTCAAAATCCTAATGAGGCTTGTGTGTACAAAAAGTTAGTGGGAGCAAGATTACTTTCTTAGTCTTGTATGTTGATGATATTCTAATCATGGGTAATGATGTTGGGTTTTTAACTGACATAAAGGTCTGGTTATCATCTACCTTCTCTATGAAAGATTTGGAAGAAGCAGCCTACATTCTTGGTATTAAGTTTATAGAGATAAAGCTAAAAGAATGTTAGGGCTGTCCCAAGCCCTCTATTTGGAAAAGATCCTAAAAAGGTTTGAGATGGAAAATTTCAAAAGAGGATTAATACCTATGAGGCATGAAATGCATCTTTCTAAGAAGATGAGTCCCAAAACTCTTGAAAAAAGAGCATGAATGGCTAGCATTCCGTATGCTTCAGCCATAGGCAGTCTAATGTATGCTATGTTGTGTAGTAGACCAGATATAACCTTTGCTGTTAATTTGACTAGTAAGTATCAATGTGATCCAAGTGAAGGGCACTGGACAATAGTTAAGGCAATCTTTAAGTACTTAAGAAAGACTAAAGATTTGTTCTTAGTTTATGGAGGAGACGATCTAAGTATGGTTGGATACCCAAATTTTGATTTTGAATCAAATAATGATGAATTGAAGTCCATATTAGGGCATGTGTTCACCCTGAATGGTGCAACTGTAGTATGGAAAAGTTCCAAACAAATGACCATTGCTGATTTTAAAACAGAGGCTGAATACATTGCAGCCTCAGACGTCGCCACAGAAACCGTATGGTTGAAGAACTTTCTAATAGATTTAGATGTGGTTCCATTTATTCATTGTCCCATTTCTTTATATTGTGACAACAATGTGGCAATTACACAGTTTAAGGAACCAAGGTCTCACAAGAACTTTAAATATATGCTTCAGCGTTATCATTTAATTAGAGAAATAGTTGAGCAAGGTGATATCTCATTACAGAAAGTTCCATCAGCTAACAATGCAATCGATCCATTCACTAAGCCTATGACACAAAGCACATTTAGACCACCATCTTCAAAAGATAAGTCTTAAATACTGTAGTGAATGACACTAGTGCAAGTGGGAGTTTGTTATCAATGGTGTGTATGCTCTAGTGCATTCACTTCTTTTTTTATATTAAATAATGTACTATAATTGACCCTTGTATACTTTACATTCATAATAAATAAAATATTGTTGTTGATTATATTATGAATGGAGTAGTTCTTTTATACTATGAAATATACAACTCTTTGATTATCTACAAAAAATTTATTATCGAGTTATTGATAATAATGAGATAAATATCTCTGGTAAAAGATAATTTTTAAAATATTCATAACAAAAAAAAGACAGTGAATTGAGTATTCATTGAGCCTCTAGGTTATCACATGATTTATTTTGAGGATAAATTTCATTCTCATTATATAGTGATATCTAGATAAACCAGTAGATTCTTAAATAGTTAAGAGTACTGAACAATGATGCTTAATAATAATTGCACAGGTAGTGCTCGATATCAACAGTTATTATCTTAGTCATAATATATGAGTCTTTTATGAATCGAAGTCCTTTGACTTGAGGTGTCAAGACAATCTTTTTATGGGTGGCTGTGGAGGTGCTCTTACCTTGTATTAGGCTATCCATGCTTGGTAATCTGGCTCGTAGTCACCGCAGTTAGTCATTTAGTGAGACATGAAATTACCAATAGTAGGACTCGTTACCCTACAGTATCATAGCAAGATCCTAATGAAGTTGATATTTTGGTTCTGATAAAATAAATTAATGGCTAGAAGAAATATGACTTATTCGATGTGAGATTGATATTATTAGTTAGGCTAATAATAATAAGTCTTATTTTAATCAGAACACAAATTATCACTTATTAGTATATTGACAATAGGGTTTGACACACTGTGACTTTAATTAATATCGGGATCATAACAAGATGACTTAATATTATGATTTAGATATCAAATTAATATTTGAGATTTTATCGGTAATTAAAGGAGAATTCCATAATGATACTTAATATATCCGGGTATACAAGAAATTCAGAAATGATGTCTGATATAATATTAATAAGTTAATATTATATTTCCATTCCAATAAAATTATTGACTTTATAAGTCACACCAAAATTAATTTATTTGGCTAGTCAATATTTATGATGTGGAAATTAATTTAATCGAGAATTAAATTAGAAATGATCACTTATATTATTTGAATTAAAATTAAAATTGATTAATTTTAACTATTTCTCCTATATATAATTTTAATTAAAGTATTAATTAAAATTATCATAATTTAATTAAGTTGTTAATTAAAATAAATACAATAGTATGTTAAAGTAATTACCATGATTGATGTGGTATTACTTCTTCCATCTTCCTTCTATATTTATGTGTCACCTTGCATTAAGTTGTTAATGTGCAACTAATGTATTTTTACCTCTTGCTAAGCCATAATTGAATAATATAAAGAATATGTATCATTTGTATTAAACCTTCGATGTTATCTTGTCACTTCATTTATTTGAATAAAAATAAAACTTAAAGATTGAGCAAGAAGGCAAAAACTTGAGAAGGAAGGAATAAGGGAGAAAGAAAACTTGAAAGAAAAGAAAGAAAAAGAGTAGAGAAAAAATAAAATAAAATTTCTTATAGTACTTGAAAAAAATTTAAAGAGAAATTAGATTTCCTCTAGTTTTTAAAAGTAAGAGAAAGTGAGCATCAAAAAGAAATTCTTGGTGATCATATATATGAGACTAGCAAAACAATTTCATCAAATACAACTAAAACTTTTGGTCTTTTTATTTTGTTTGTATTTTGGTGAACTCAGTTTTTAAAAGCTTGTTCTAACATTTTATTTTTCCATTTTGTTCTAAAAACCATGGAATGATCTTAGCAAATGGATATTATACATAAAATTTACAAAATATAATTTATAAAATTTATTGATAAATACTCAAGGTTACCATGCAAAGTATATTTGTATGTCATATAAAGTGATTACATGTTTCGATTAAAATAAAAAATTTTAAAATTTTTATTTTTGACCGAAACCTAAAGTTTCCCTCAATCCAAAAATCACTTCCGCTTCGAACAAAAGTGCCCTAGTCCATTTATGTGCATCTATAATGGCAAATCTTGGTGTTATCCAACCTATTGGAATAGCCTTTTTCCCTTTTCTTTTCAAGATATTTTTGAGATGAAAAGGAATGGTGTAGTGAAGATTGTCAAAATCAAAGTTTTTCTTTATTTATTTTTTCTTCAAAAGACTCGTTATTTTCTTTTCTTTGCAATAGATGAGTTGGATTGATAGAAAAGGAGCTTAATTATTTAGAATAGCTTACTTTTCAAGATTTGGAGAGCAAAGAAGAAAGATATATGTTTTTGTAAAGAAAAAAAAATGGCACTTCAATTTTGTTTAATATCGATTAATTGATCTTAGTGGCGGTTTTTGTCTATAATAAGGAGAACAAGAATTGGGTTTATGTTAATATATATTTGAAAAAGATTAAGATTTTGAGTTTATCCAGAGAATCAGATATAGGCCATAATGGATTTTTGGCACCCAATGAATTCTCAAGGTATATTAAACCAAGGTATACCCAAGGATACAAAACTAAGATATATCCAAAATATATTCAAGGTATATCGGAAATATACCGAATGTGCACTTGGGGTGACTTTTGAATGTAGTTCTTTTTGTAATATATTTTAGGTACTTTTAGTAGTTTTGAAAAAACTTAATGGATGTATTGGTGTAATATTTTATGAGTTTTTTGTCATTTTTGAAAAATTCTCTAGAATTTAGGCTCTTATAAATTTTTTAAAACTTTTTTTTTTCCTTTTTTTTTTCAAAACAAAGGAAAAATCTATAAACCAAAACAACTCGAAATCAAGAGGAAAAAAAGAGGTAATTTACCTAGATTTTTAATTATTTGGGATTAATTTTATTGATGGTCATTCAACTTTATATAACTTGCTAATAAAATAACTAATAAAAATTATTTCCAACCACTTTTTGCTGAGTCAATAACCTGAAAAGTTGACATGACTGCTGATATGGTGTCAGATCTTTACTGTGTCACGACACGTCAGATGACATTCCTAACTTTGATTGGCACATCAGATAGTTAGTCACTGAATTTATACCTTAATTACATTTCAGTCACAAAAAAAATTCATATTTCAATTTCTCTTCATTGTACTGAAGATGTTCAAGTATTTTTTTATTAAATAATTATTTTTTATGACTAAAATATAATTAAGATATAAGTTTAATGACTACATAAAAAATTAACCATATCCACGTGGTAGTGCCATATGGACATCTAACATGACAATCAAAGTTAGAGTTGGTACTTACATGGCATCTGACGTGGAAAAAACTAGTGCTACATCAGCTTTTCTACGGATAACACAACCTCATTTCACAGAAAGTGATTTTTATTCTGAAACAAAAAATTTAATAGTTATTTTTTAGCAAGTTATAAAAAATTTAGTGAACGTCGGTGAAATTAATCATATTATTTGTCACAAAATTAATATTAAATTTCATCCAAAAGATAAAAAAAAAAATTTCACATAAGAATAAATTTCAAGTTGAATTAGTAGTTGGAAAATGTGAAGTGGCTGCAAATATTGTTAGATATGGCAATTGGTCCTGGCCCCGCAAGACCCGATTCGAATCTACCTCGAACGAGGTTGTTTTCTCTCCATTTTTATATCCCACCCCAAACTTAAAGTTTTTTATTGCGGGAATGAGGTAGGGACAGTATATATATGCCTCGCCCTAATTCCCACCTTGATAATTTATTTAATTTTTTATTTATATTTACAACATAATTAATAATTTCTAAAAATAATAAAAGTTTCGGCGTCGGGGATGGGAATGTTGAAACCAGCCTTGAACCCATCCAGTCGCCATTCTTAAATGTTGTGTCAATATTTTATGTATCATGCTACGTAAATGACACATAAGCAAAATTCTAACTTCGACTGCCACATCAGATGTCAATGTGACATTGTCGTTGACTTATATAACTAATTCGAGTACCGAAATGTACTACTGATTTTAGATGAGAAGTTAAGTACAATTTAATAATCGAATTGTATCGTTCGCTTTTTTTACGAAAACCGAATGAATTGTACTACTGACTTTAATTTTAATGAATTTAGATTTTTTAGCGATATGCGGATTGATAACTATACTAAATGAGTCAATTGCATCGACGATCACTAAAATTTCTATTACTTGTCGTAAAATCACAATACTTTTTCTACAATAGTAAAATCACTCAACTTTATTATAGGTTGCACAAAAATTATCTTTGGTCATTTTGGGTGTGTTGGTAGTCGGAATGCTAATGTGACAAATGACATGACAGCTAATTTTTGATATATCATTAAACATGTGCGGCATTAGATGCTATATAGATAATACGTCAGCAACTTCAAAAAATTATGCAACGTCAGTTGTCACGTGGCATACCTAATTGGAGAATGATGGTATATTATGATTAGTTTTACCAATAGTCACTAAACTTTGTTTCACTTGCCATAAAATTACTAAACTTTTTTTTGTCAAAAAAAATTTGTTTTCCTTTCATTTAAATAACTTCAAACTAAATTTGGTAAATAAACAACTAGAAATCTGAATTGTTAGCTAATGTGGCACTAAATTTTTGTCAAAAATTTTAATCTATTGTCTCCTTTTCCAAAAATCATGATCCAAGGCTCTAGTGACTGAGTTTTTCTTGATAGTGCTAGATTTGAAACTAATTTTTTTTCCATGTAGCTATTAATGCAGGGTTTTCCTAATAAAATCATATTTGTAGTGTCTATTCATCAAATTTAGTTGTAAGTTATTTAAGTGAGAGAAAAATAAAATTTTATTCATTTATGAAAAAAAGTTCAATGAGTTTATGGCAAGTGAAACAAAGTTTAGCGACTACTAGTGAAATTAAACATAATATAACGTGGCATTTGTTTAGCATTTGATGTGACACGTGTTCAATAATATGGCAGAAATCGGCGGCCACATCAACAACAATATTCTAGCTGCCAACTCATCCAAAATAGTCGAAGATAATTTTTGTGCAACCTATTATAAAGTTGAACAATTTTACTGTTATAAGAAAAAAATACTGTAATTTTACGACAAATAGTAGAAATTCAGTGATCGTCTGTGCACAAATAATTTCAAATTGAATTATATAAAAAAAAACTAATTTTTAAATATTTATAATTCAACTATATATATGATAAATAATGTGAATAAAATAATTTTCATATAACATTTTTTATAAAAGATAATTTTTATAGTTTTATTATACAAATATAATATAACTTAACTTATAATTATAACACTTAAATTCATAAAATTATAATTAAAATTAAATTTGTTAATTGGTTAATAAAATTAATATGACATTTATAATAGCTATGAGTTCAAATAATTGAAAATTTTATATTTTTTTATAAAAAAAAACTTATATTAAAATAATTTTATATGCTAAAAATTTTATGATAAATTGAATCTATAACCTCTATATAAGTTTAAGATAAGTTCACCAACAAACCAATCATTTTTTTTTATTACTATTACGCAAATAAAAAAAATATTCGTAATATATATATCTAATAATTTAAATTTTAAACATTATTATATGCATATCTTACTGTGTATATTGTATACTTTGTTTTATCAAAATAATTATCTTATAATAAACTTATATATATATATATATATACTAACAAACTTATTTTTGGATTACAATGGAGGGTAAAAACCCAAAAATTACTCAGAGAAATTATGTCCTAACTATCCTCGGCCTAGAAACACCAAGAATATCATCCTTTTGAAACGATAAGATGTCCTTAGGGAGATCCACAAACTCCGTGACACCTCTACTAAATGAAAGGGCTTAATAAGCAAGATAGTCAACAGCTCTATTTCCTTCGCAATAGACATGTTGAACCTTCACACCAGTGATCAAAGGCCTAAGAGCCCTACATGCATGCACCAAAGTAGAAAAGTTGCCATCATATTGCTCTGTACTGTTAAGCCAATAAGCCACTAAGGAAGCCACCTCTATCACCAAATGAAAATAACCCTTGTCACAAGCATAAATAAGCCCTTTAAGAACTGCCTGAAGCTCTGCTTTAATAGGCAAGCAGGGGCCAATATATATCATATAGCCAAAAATCCAATCCCTATAACAATTTCATAATAAGCTCCCACCACCTATTCCCTTGATTACCTTTTGAATTCCCACCAGAGTTCAATTTAATCTAATTTTGAGCAGGAGGTGACCAACCAACCAAGCATTGCTCATAAGTATGATTACTAACCTGTTGTTGAACAGATTGGCTCACTCTTTGGATCTGCCCAGTGTAGGACCTAACAAAGGCCACCTTCGCATGAACTGATAGATTGTCTCCTCCAAAAACTCCCTCATTCCTCCATCGCCAAAGCCACCAAAGAGCACTTGCAAAGAAACAAATCTATTTTTCAGGCATTTCAAATTGATTGTTGCATCTTAAGTTTTGTTGAAAGCCAACTTGCCATGTCTAATCCTATATCCCGATTCTAGGCCTCTTGGGATAACAAAGCCTGCAGAATTGAGTTGCATTGCCACAATCCCTCAAGATGTGGATCATGGTCTTCAAGTCATTAGGACGACTTCGGCAATCGGGATTTCTTAAGAAAACTCTTTTATTTCGCTCAAAATTACACATTATTTTTCCTTAAGCCACTAACCATAGGAATGTTATCACTTATGTATATGTTTTAGTGCATTGTTATAAGTGATGTGTATGTTTTAATGTATTTACTTTTTTTTATATATTAAATATTGTACCATAATGGATAAGTATATATTTCACATTCAAATTGTTGATTATATTATGAATGCAGTAGTTTTTTTATACTATGAAATATACTACCCTTTGATTATCTACAGAAAATTTATTATCAAGTTGTTGATAATAATGAGATAAATATTTCTGGTAAAAGATAATTTTAAAAATATTCATAACCGGTATAGGACAATGAATTGGGCATTCATTGAACCTCTAGGTTATCACATGATTTATTTTGAGAAAGAATCTCATTCTCCATAATATAAAGATATCTAAATAAATCAGTGGGTTCTTAAAGAGTTAAGGGCACCGAACAGTGACACCTGATAATAACTGCACAGATAGCGCTAGATGTCAACAGTTATTATCTTGGTCATAATATATAAGTCTTATGTGACTCGAAGTCCTTTGACTTGAGGTGTCAAGACTATCCTTTCATGGGTTGTTGTGAAGGTGCTCTTGCCTTGTACTGGGCTATCCATGCTTGGTAATCCAGCTCGTAGTCACCACAATTAGTCATGTAGTGAGATATGAGATTACCAATAGTAGGACTCGTTACCCTGTAGCACCAGAGCAAGATCCTAATGGAGTTGATATTTTGGTTTTGATAAAATAAATTCCTGACCAGGAGAAATATGACTTATTCAATGTAAGATTGAATTATTAATTAGATTAATAATGATAAGTCTTATTTTAATCAGAACGCAAATTATCACTCATTAGTATATTGACTAATAGGGTTTGACATGATGTGACCCTAATCAATATCGGGATCATAACGAGAGGACTTAATATTATGATTTAGAAGTCAAGAAAATATTTGAGATTTTATCGGTAATTAAAAGGAAATTCCAGAATGATATTTACTATATCCGGGTATACGAGGAATTCGGAAATTGTGTCCGATATAATATTAAGGAGTTAATATTATATTTCCGTTCCGATAAAATTATTTACCTTATAAGTCACACCAAATACTTTATTAGTCTAGTCCAAATAAAGATGTGGGGAGTAATTTAATTAAGAATTAAATTAGAAATGATCACATATATTTTTGAGTTAAAATTAATGTTGATTAATTTTAACTATTTCTCTTATTTATAATTTTAATTAAAGTGTTAATTAAAATAATAATAATTTAATTAAATTGTTAATTAAATTAATTATAGTGGTACATTAAAGTAATTACCACATATAATATAAGAGAATATTGATTCTATGATTAATGATGATATCTAAAAATGAGCTATGCAATTGTGGCATAATTATTGTATCATAAATAAAAAAAATCAGATTTTTGTATTTCGGTCACTAAACTCATTTAATAAGGTTGAAAATTGTATTTGTGGGTTGGCCAAAAAATTTGGCCCTTCTTTCCTTAATCCTCACTTCTTCTTCTCTCAGTTTTTCTTAATCATTTGAAAGTTTCACTCGCTGGCTCAAAAATTTCTCTCTCGAACAAAATTTATTTTGTTCTTAAAAAATTTTCTTTCTCTCATATGGTATGAGCATTGAAAGAAAAATATTAAGAAAAAGCTTCTAAAGAGTTAGTAACTAAGAAATTTGCCAGAAAGAGAAAATTTGTAATCATACATCTGGACTAGCAAAAAGGAGTTTTATCAACGCAAACAAAACTTTTGATTTTTTTGATTGATTTGCACCTTGGTGATCTTAGTAATAAAATGTTTGTTTTAATCCTTTTATTTTTCCATTTTGTTCTTTAAATCATGGTGTGATGATCTTGACAAAATGGATTTTATCCATAAAAGTTAACAAAATATGTTTTGTTACAAATTATGGATAAATGTTCAAGATTAACATAAAAAATGTGTTTTCATGTCGTGCAATATTTGATTGCATGTTTCGGTAAAATTAAAAATTTTTGAAATTTATAATTTTGACCGAGACCTAGAGCTCCCCTCAATCCAAATAAAATAATACTTCCGCTGTTATCCAACACTAAATTTTAAATTGCCCTTCGATATATTATTAAGTGTCAAGAAATTCCCAGTAAAGAAATGATGTCGTCCATTAAAAGCTACTGCATACCTTCGAATTTCTAAAAAAAAAAAGAACGATGTCTCTCTTCTAAAATATAGTATACATACCAAACCCATATGACTAGAGTATTTTGCATTATCCCAAACCGTATAATTAATGTACATATGATATATATTAGACATTTCAATTATGTGCCCTCAATTTAATAACTATTTACTGAAAGATAAATTTTTTATTATGTCTAAAATTTGCAAATCTCACACAGTGTGAGGTATTCTTCTTTGACTCATTGACTCTATTGATCCACCTCAATATATTGGTGCCTTCCTAATTGTGAAATAAATAATTATGTATTTGAAAAAAATTAATTATCTTAGGCTGGTGAAATTACCTTTGTGTTCATTTTTTCATACCAAACATTGCACTCTTGTTTTTTTAATCAAACTCATGAAGCCATACTCTTTTTTTTAGATGTATATCAAACAATATTTATTTTAAATTCATATTATAATTAGATTTTATTTCTTATTATTATGTTTTAAAATTTATCCCTCTAAAATATTTTGTTAAATATTTAGTGGCAATTATAAAAAAAAATATTATAGATAATTATTTGAATTACTAATAAATTGAGATTCAAGAAATCCTAAATATAAAGTTTAAGCTGATTTGGTTTTAAATCCACTTCAATTAGTAATTTTCTATCAATTAAAATAAGATTTAATTGGTTGTTCGATTCGATTGATGTAAATTATTACTCAATTGATTAAAATTATGTTAATTTAAGTGATTAAATTGGAGTTCAATTGATTAATTGAATCTCAATTGATTAAATTATAATTAAACTCAATAATTTGATTAAATTGAGATAAATTAGAGTTCTATTGATTAGTTATAATAATTTGATTAAATTGACATAATTTTATTAATTTGTATAAAAAAACTTTTATTTATTTTTATTTTTTTACCAATTAGGGCTAACTCAATTGGGATAGTTATTATGAAATAATTATGATAAAAATAAAAGTTCATAATTTAATCCAAAATCTTGTAAAATGATATCATAATAGCATTTTAAGATTTTATACAAATAAATAATTCATATGTGATTAAAAAAAATTAAGAATTCATATGTGATTAAAAAAAAATTAAGAATTTGATTTTAGAGTAGAAGGTAAATTTCATCCATTATTTAAAAGAGCGTCAAAATATAATAAGTAAATTTTATTCATTATTTAAAATAACTTAATTAATTAATTGAACTCTAATTAATTTAATTAGGATTAAAATAATTGAATGAACTTCAATTATGCGAGTGTACCTATGCATTGATCAGGGCTACAAGAAATGGAAAACAAGAAAAGAAAAAGGAAAAAAGTAGAAAGAGAAGAAAAGATAATAGAAATAAATAACAATCAGTAGGCAATTTACGGATTAGATAAGAAAATAAAGAACTTGATTGAAATTTAAGACTTCACAAATTTTTGGATTAACTAGTTTAAGAAAGAGAAATTTATAGTTTTACTTGAACATGACTTGTACATATTATTTTAAATAAGTCATATACTTTGCACATATAGTTAGGCAATTCATATTGTATCGTGTCTAATCGTATCGTATTTTATTTTGTGTCATCTCTTATTTTGTGTCGTGTCTTATTTCATATTGTATTTTATTTTGTATCGTGTAGTATTTTGTGTATTCATTATGCTACAAGAAATTATTTGACGCAATCAACTAAACGTGTCTACATGTATATACATATATACACGACATGAGACACAATTATACATAAATATTAATATAATTACATAAATAATGCTATAAAATACTTATTTATATATAAAATATACTAATACAATTAATTTTATAACTTTATTATATATAAATATATTATAATCGTGTCTTAATAGGTTAAACAGATAAAATTCGTTTATAACACGATTTTTTTCGTATTTTAATCGTATTAACACGATTATAATTCATATATATTAATCTCAAACTCATATCCGTTTAACTCTTAATCATGTCTCAAATTATCGGCTCTATTTGCGCATACTGTTTTAGTAGGTTTCAATAACTTATTAAACAAGTCACACTTTACCTATTATAGTAGGTAATTTTGCAATTGATCATAGAATTTACCTTCTTTTCTTCCATAAAATAAAAATTTTAAACTCAATATAGTTTGAATGAATTGTCATGAGATTCTTCCAGCTTAAGTAAAGATCTCGAATTCGAGTTTTAGATATTTAACTACTTTAAAACTTTTCATGAAATACTTTGAATCTTTCAAAATTCTATCCGGCACGTTTTAAATTAATCGGATTAATTCTGATACCTAATTGTAAAACAAAATTCTAAACTTCAAAATTGAAATGTGGGATTAATAACTAGCAATAAAAAAAAAAAAGTTGTTTTTAGCACCAAAGAGTGGTTACATAAACAGGCTCTATACACCACACTTTTTTTTTCCTATTCAACGAATTTATTAACAATTTTACACCCCACAATTTCTTTTTTTTTGCCTATTCGGTCAATTTCTTGCCAATTAGTCTCAATAGAATTCATTTTCTTCTTGATGACATGATTGAATTTCTTTTGATTAATTCTTTGTTATATATCACGAAGAATAAGAAATTAAAAAGAAAGAGATTCTAATAAATTAATGAAATATGATCAACAACTCAAATAGGAGGAAGATCATAATGTTTCTCATAATGTGGTATTACTCTTCGTTTAAAAGCCTCACTACCAAAAATCCAAAACCCAAATGCATGTCCACCAACTGCAGCAAGAAACACACCACCATTAAAAGACATAACAGCAAGCATTACCATATAGGCAAGGCCAATCCTTAGTGCATGCAAGAATGCCTGTACAAGACCAGCAGCCATATTGTTACACCCTGCAGCAGGTTTGAATAATTCGCAATGTGATAGCCATTCAACCACGACCCCAATCGCGAAAATGACTACCAAGGCCATCACGTACATGCCGTAGCTGGTCCCTGGCCAGCCGGAGAAAAGAATTTCGGCATTTGTGCCCCAGAAGAATGTCATGTGCATCATCATCAATTTATTTTTGTGCATATTCCCTGTGGTGGCATTGATCTTTGCTGCTGATGGTGATGCCATTCCACCCATGTCATGCAAATGATCACCATTGCTCATTTTGATTTTGAATTATGATTGTGATTAGGGTAAGAAATCTTCTCTTTTGGATACATAAATTTGAGAGAAAATTATTAAATCAGGGTTTTCATGCAGATAAGGCAATATGTGATTGTTATTAGTACATGTATATACATTTGTACTTAATTTATATTTTTGTACTAAAAATAGGAAATTGCAGTACAATTCACAAAATTTTCGGTTCAAGTAAATCAAGTTTTTTCACTTCACATATTGGTCCTGCAATATTAACCATTAATTTGCATGGTAACTTCCATGATAAAGAAGGAAAAAAAAAAAAATATATATATATATATATATATATATATATATATACACACACCAATTTCAATTTTTTTTCTTGATAAGATTGTACTGCAAATCACTTTAGAAGGAAAAATTTCTTGTTTAGATTAGATGCACGCATTTAATTATCAACTGAGTTAATAATGCAGTATGTAAAAAGAAATTTTTTTTTTTACAGAATTGATTATAAAAATACATTTTTAATATAATAAAGTTATGGAGTTGATTCAGAAATACAGAAAAAAAAAAATGAAAGCAGAAAAAAATAGTTGACTTTTGTGTTACATTCTTTGGAAAAAGGATTTTATAAAATAATTAATAAAAAAAGTATTGATATGAAATATCTTTATAATTTAGAAAAGAGTATTTTAAATCAATTCTGAAATCAAATTATTGAATGCTGAAAAAAAAAAAAAAGAAGCTTATGAGGATGAACTATATAAGAATCCCGCAACATATATAAATAAACGGCCCTTCGAAAAATTCTTGCTGGCTTAAAGGCATTAGCAAAAGCTAGGTCTATTGCACGGCATGATCTTTCCCTTCCATATTTATAGAGGTAGAGATGATTGACACAGTTAACCATGATTTTTAATTTTTAAACAACTCAAACCCTTGCCAAATATAATTTGAAAAATTGTTCAGATTTGCTATTTTGCTTTCTGATTTTTTTTTTTGTCAAATTTGTCCCATTTAATTTATTTTTGGGCCATATTGCTCTTTTTTTTTTTGTAAAAATTTACATGTGGTCTCTTGATGCGGACATAAAACTATTGACGAAATCAAATATTTTTTTTACTATGTTAGCATTATTAATCACACGCAAGTTTGTAGAAAAAAAAATAAAAGTAATATAGACCAAAAATAAATTGGAGCGGCAAATTAAATAAAAAAAAAATTTAGAGAATAAAATAACAGGTTTGAATAATTGGAGGGGTATGATATGTTTTGTGTCTTTATAAGATATATATTTTATTATATTATACTAATACATTACTCTTCTTTTATATTTATATTAGAAATATGTTAAATTATGATGAAATGGTAAAAAAATTACTATTTACTTATTATTCTTTACAAATTTTATTTATTAAGCTGCTGCTCTTTTAAAATTTGATATAATATAGTACTAGTACTCTTATACTATATAATTTAATAAAAATAAAATATATTAGATAAATAATAATTTTTTCTGTAATAATTAATTAAATATCTCAACAAGAATTTTATTCTACGATCCATGTTATTCCAGCGTGCTATCCTATCCTATCCCATCGTATATGTTAAGCTCTCCCTTCACGTTTCACAGTCTGAACCAATCCAGTTGGGTTCTAAAAGGTAAAATTTTATTATTATGATCATCAACTTTTATAGCTAGAAAATGATGGCTTTCACCCCAAAAATAATAATAATGATGATGCAAAATGATGCCTCTTTTGATTTTTTTTTTCCTAAAAAAATATATTTATACTTTCACTACAGAGAATATGTCATATCCATATTCCTTTTTTTTGGTGAAAATATCCATATTCCTTTGGTACATATATAATGTCATATATTGATAACACATAACAGTAACAAGATATTGCTGTATTTTGTACACTTAATTGGAAGATATATCTTATTCCGGTAATTTCACTTGCAGTGAGACTGTAGACAGTATCAACATATCAAATTCACTGAATTATTACAACTCAATCTCGATTTTATACTGATCAGTTCTAACTATTATAAATTACTCTCAAACAAACAAGTCAAAACTCATTATACAACTAGGCAATGTGAAAATGAAAAAACAAAATTCCCCAGATATATATTTGATCTAATTAACAACTCTTATGTTTTAGGAGGAGGAGAAGTTTTCTTGAAACTCTGCTGCCAAAAAACAAGAAACCAAGAACATATTGGCCAGCAACAGCCACCAAGAAAACACCACCGTTAAAGGACATCAAAGCCAACATCACCAAATAGGCCAACCCAATCCTAATCGCATGCAAGAAAGTATGAATCAGACCAGCAACCAGATGGGTCGAACCGGGTTTGATTAATTGGCAATGAGAACGAAACTCGACAAGAAAAGAAAGAACGAAAACAAAAATCAAAGCTAAAGCATACATCCCAGTTCTAGTTCCGGGCCAATCAGAGAAGAGAATTTCAGCATTTTTTCCCCAAAAGAATGTCATGTGCATCATCCCCATCCCTCCTCCTCCTGTGTTGTTGCTCATTCCTCTCGTCCCTCCCATGTCATAACCACCATGATCCAACTCCATCTATGTATGTATATATGTATAATTCTTGAAGAAGAAGGAAAAAAAGAAGACAAAGACGAATGACAGAAATCTTGAGGTCTTACATAGAAATTAGAGGCCGTTAATTAAGTAATTAACGAATTAATTTGATACTGCAATTGGATTATATGGGGTAGTAAACCTTGAACTGCTAGAAAATGGAGATTGTATTTGCTGCAGTGAATTTATAAGGTGTAGTATGCAATATATGCTGCAGCAGCCCCTGTAATTATGCAAATCGTAAGGTTAACTAATCAACCCGTCAGCATGGTCGGTATCATTGATGGATGGCGGTGATTTTGTGATGCATTTTAATGAAAAAATAATTAACCATTAATCAGCTAAATAAAGCAGAATAAGAGACTTGACTTTGTGTTACATTCTCTCGAAAGGATTAGGAAAAATATCGCCTGCTTAAAGTCATTAGAAAAACTTGTCTCTTGTAGGGCATGATCTTTGCCTTCCACAGAGATGGAGAGCAGAGAGAGAATATATATCATTCACACAGTCAACAATTATTTTAGTTTTTAAATAAGCTCAAACCCTTGCCAAAAATAACAAATATTTTAAAATAATTTGATTTCTCAATCAGAATATTATTCATACATTCCATCGTGACAAACATTTAAAAGAAAAACTTTTATTCGAGTTATTCATAATCAATCAATAATTAATTAATAATTATTTTAAAAATAATTTTATGATTAATCTTTTGTTTAATAAATAAAAATTTATAACTAACAGATGCATATATCTCAATAGCATAGAAATTTTACCTCCTCTTTAAAGTTCTCACGAAAAATTTTATAAAACGTTCTTGATAAAAAAAAAAAAAAAAAAGAACCAAAGATCCGATGTGGTAATGGGTTATTTTGTGGCACATCACACAAGTTAAAGAAAATCTCAATCTTTGCCTTGAATAACAAAGAAGTATCAACTGTCAACAGAACACTCATTTTCAATTGTCACTTGGCATTAATTCAGCCATTAATTGCTTGGAAATTTCCACCTTGAAAATTTCGTTCCACTTTCCTATCCTATCTATTAAGCCCTACCTTCACCCTTCACAGCCACTCAATTCAGTTTCTTAATTAACTAGCCCATCTAATTGGGTTTAAGAAACAAATTATATAAGTATAATCATCAACTAATACGAAATTGTCATATGAAATTATACTTAATAATCAATTCTATATTGACCCAACAAATTTATTTATATATAAATAAAACAAGAAAAATCCTCAATTGTGATAAAATAACCATGGTGATAGTATTACTAATTTCAATTTCATTTAAATTTCAAAAGGAAAACAACAAATTAAGAAAGAGAAATGATTTATCATCCGATAACACTACAGTAACAAAAAATTTTTGCTATAAATTTCACTGCCAGAGAGACTGCAGACAGCATCAACATATCAAAATTCATAAATTAAGTTTATCTATTAAAATCACTAAATTATTACAACTCAAATTTAATTTTACACTGATTAATTCTAATTATTATAAATTACTCTCAACCAAACAAATCAAAAGCCATCATACAACTGGAGAATCTGCAAATGAAAACACAAGAACCAAAATATTTGATCTAACAACTCGTCGGAGGAAGATCGGAAGTTTTATGAGGGGGAGGAGTTTTATTGAAAACTCTGCTGCCAAAAAACAAGAAACCAAGAACATGGCCAGCAACAGCCACCAAGAAAACACCACCATTAAAGGACATCACAGCCAACATCACCAAATAGGCCAAACCAACCCTAATTGCGTGCAAGAAAGTCTGAATCAGACCAGCAGCCAGATGGTTGGAACCGGGTTTGATTAATTGGCAATGAGAAAGAAACTCAACTAGAAAAGAAAGAACAAAAACAAAAACCAAAGCTAAAGCATACATCCCAGATCTAGTTCCAGGCCAACCAGAGAAGAGAATTTCAGCATTTTTTCCCCAAAAGAATGTCATGTGCATCATCATCTTATGACGTGGATGCATCATCATCCCTCCTCCTCCTGTGTTGTTGTTCATCCCTCCCATTCCTCCCATGCCATGACCACCATGATCCATCTCGAACTATGTACGTACGTATGTATGTATAATTCTTGAAGAAGAAGACGAAGACGGAGTCGGAGACGGAGAGAGGAGAGGAGGAGATTTTGGCAGAAATGTTGGCGGCTTATATAGAAATGGGAGGCTGTTAATTAAGTAATTAAAGAATTAATCTGATAGTACAATTAGATTATGGAGTAGTAAACCTTTTTGTACTGCTTTAAGAAATGGAGATTGTATTTGCTGCGGTGGAATGTATGAGGTGTAGTATGCAACCATTCTGATTATGCAGATCGTGTGATGGTTAGTTAATAATTAGTCAATCTGTGGGTTCCATCAGTATCATTTATGGAGATGAGATGCTGATAATTAATTTTTGCAAATTTTAATAAAAATGAATTAAATATTGAATTTTAATGTACTGAGCTTAATTTGATAAGATTTTTTTAAAATTATTTTACTTTTTGTTTTTTTATCAAAATTTTCTTTTTTCTTATTAAATCATGAAGATATTAAACCGAATATAGTAAACTGAAAAATTGTAGCCGGATGATTTCATATACTTTTTTGAAATTACTTTTTTAAAAAAAAAAAAATTGAATTAAACAATTATAAATCCCAATTATATAAAATCAATTTTAATATATTAGCATGAAATTAGTCAAATTATTGCATTTTTTCATTAGAAATAAACTTTTTTCTTAAAAAATCTATCCCTATCATGAGTTTCTATTGTAAATTTACAGGTAATTAGTGAACTGTAAAATGAAAGCAAAAATAAAGTAAAATTAATCATAAAACCAATTTAATATGCACTAATTAAGCTCAAAAATTAATTTTAGGAACCGTTTGGTTCGAGAATGAGAATTGAATTGAAGGGGAATGAAAATGGGAACGATTAATTTTAATATGTTATTTTATTTATTTTTATTAAGAAATAGGCATGAGAATAAAATTCAAATTGTACATATTTAGTTAAAACTATCATATTTATATAAATATATTTATTTTGAAATATAAATTTGTTGATCAACAATAAGATAATATAATTTTTATAAAATAATATAGAAGAGATTCTCGTATTGTTTGAATTTAAATTATATATAAATTCTATTTATTTAAAATAACTACACTTTTAATTTTATCATTATTAAAAAATAATATTATTAAAATTATATATTTTTTATAATGTTTTCTAACATTAATTAATAGTATATTGAAAACTTAAAAAAATAATTATAATTTATATTTAGTTAATTAAACTTGATTTATGTGAGAACGAAATTTTTATTTCCTAAAGAGAGAGGAGAATTGATGATTCCTATGGGAATCACATTCTCATTCCTATTAATTTTTTCTCTAACAAAACATTAACAATGAGAATCATTCACTCTCATTTTTATTCTTACTCAATTTTTTTATGAACCAAACATTCCTTTATTTAAGACAAATTTAGTTGCAAAAAAAATTTGATATTCAAATTGATAGTTATATTTATAAAAATAATATCATATTTAACTGTCTATGAAACTCAGTTTTAATTAACCTCTCTCGTGAACAATAATGGCTGATGAAGAAGGGAAATTGGATGATTAGCTACTTAAGCTTCACACAAAATAAATCTTAACATTTTTAATTTTCAAGTGTTTACGGAAATGCAATTTCCAAAATTCCATTTAGTGTTATTTACAAATAGAAAAATCAAGTTCAAGTCTTACTAAATTTGGATCTCTTCAATAAAAAAAAAAAAGAAATTTGTTTGTTTCAATTTGCTCTAATTAGTTACAAATAAATATATATTTTTTTAAAGGAAAGATATGGACCGAAAAAAATTTCTTGTTAAGTAATCATATCCCAACAGACTAACCATTTTGGGAACAAGATAAATCGATACCATTTTAATAAATAGTGCTTTAGCATTATTTTATTTTAACATATATATATTATGATACTAATTCACCTACATATCAACTATTGGATGAACAGACACTTCATTTAAGCTATACAATAATTTGCAATCTTAAAAATTGGATGAATATATTGTAATCTGACTCATTTATTGTTATCAGTGGTGTGTATGCCCTAGTGCATTCACAGCTTTTTATATATTAATTATTATACCACAATAGACACATGTATATTTCACATTCATAAGAAATAATTATTCAAGTTGTTGATTATATTATGAATGCAGTAGTTAATTATACTATGAAATATACGACCCTTTAATTATCCACAGAGAATTTATTATCAAAGTGTTGATAATAATGAGTTAAATATCTCTGGTAAAAGATAATTTTAAAAATATTCATAACCGGTATAGGACAATGAATTGAGCATTCATTGAATCTCTAAGTTATCACATGATTTATTTTGAGGAGGAATTTCATTCTCCATAATATAATGATATCTAAATAAATCAGTGGGTTCTTACAGAGTTAAGAGTACCGAACAGTGACGCCTGATAATAACTGCACAGATAGTGCTAGATGTCAACAGTTATTATTTTGGTCATAATATATGAGTCTTATGTGACTCGAAATCCTTTGACTTGAGGTGTCAAGACTGTCCTTTCATGGGTAGCTGTGGAGGTGCTCTTGCCTTGTATTGGGCTATCCGCGCTTGGTAATCCAGCTCGTAGTCACAACAGTTAGTCATGTAGTGAGACATGAGATTACCAATAGTAAGACTCGTTACCCTGTAGCACTAGGGCAAGGTCCTAATGGAGTTGATATTTTGGTTCTGATAAAATAAATTCCTGGTCAGGAGAAATATGACTTATTCAATGTAAGATTGAATTATTAATTAGATTAATAATGATAAGTCTTATTTTAATCAGAATGCAAATTATCACTCAT